>CM060463.1:37642419-37702419 GCA_030544235.1 Lepturacanthus savala
TTTCCTTTAAATCTAATTCAAGGTTTACATTTCTGTTATTTAAAACCTTCTGCAGCCACTTAAAATAATCCTAATTAAATCTTTTTAATAGTTTAAGAGAATAGAATTTTCCTACTATTGAATTATTGTTAAATGTTGACGTGTATTTGACGTGTCAGCATGAATCTGTGTTTCTGTCAGTTTCCTGAGGAGCATGACGGCCCTGCTGGACCCCGTCCAGATAGAGGAGAGAGAGAGGAGGAGGCTCAAACAGCAGGAGCAGCAGGTAGGAGCAGGAGGAGGAGCAGCAGGAGGAGCAGGAGGAGGAGCAGCAGGAGTCCAGGCAGATGTTGTTATTCAGCTTTTTAAACATTTCCTGCTCTCTCTCTCTCTCTCTCTGTGTCTCCAGCGGGCGATCGAGGAGCAGGTGGAGGAGAGGAGGCGGCGGAGGGAGCAGGAGCTGGAGAGGAGGAGAGAGGAGGAGCAGGAGGAGGAGAGGAGGGTGGAGCTGGAGAGGAAGATTCTGCAGAGACAGTACGAGCTGGAGAAACACAAGGTGTGAAATACACTGAATTACTACCTGGTGCTGTAACACACGGTTTATATCCATCTGTTGTTGAACTGTGTGTGTGTGTGTGTGTGTGTGTGTGTGTGTGTGTGTGTGTGTGCGTGTGTGTGTGCGTGTGTGTGTGTGTGTTTCAGGAGCAGCCAGACGATTCAGCAGAAGATCCAGACAAAGACCAAAGAGATGAAAAAGATGAAAAAGTGGAGGAATCACAAGAGGAAAAGGGTTAATTTGATTTAATGATGAATTAATTAATTAATTAAAGCAACAAACACTCAGCAGCACATGATGGAAACACATTTATAAAAGTGTGTGTGTGTGTGTGTGTGTGTGTGTGTGTGTGTGTGTGTGTGTGTGTGTGTGTGTGTGTGTGTGTGTGTGTGTGTGTGTGTGTGTGTGTGTAGAAGCTCCTTCTGATCAGCAGAAAGAAAACAGAGTTCCTTCTCCTCAAGTCTCTGAACACAACCAGATGCCTCCTCCTCCTCCTGCTGCTCCTCTGTCTGCTGCGCCTCCTCCTACAACTGCTGCTGCGCCTCCTCCTGCAACTGCTGCTGCGCCTCCTCCTGCAACTACTGCTGCTCCTCCTTCTAACAGCAGGAGCAGAGCTGTGAGAACAGGCAAGGAGAACATCTGTCAGCCTCCAGGAGGAGGAGCAGGAGGAGGAGCAGGAGGAGGAGGAGGAGACCCATACAGTGACTATGCCAGGACAGACCAGAGGAGCATCCAGAGGAGGCCAGAGTGGAACACACAGAGGTAACACACACACACACACACACACACACACACACACACACACACACACACACACACACACACACACTTAATAATGTTAAAGGGTTAATGTTGCTCCATTCTTTAAAATAAACTGATAAAATGTTTTCAGGTCTAGTTTTTATTCAACCCTGAGGCTCAGTCTCCTTCCTGACTCCATGTTGTCTTCAAGAGTGAAGTCTCACATGAACCCAGTATTTAGTCTGGCCCTGTTCTCTGTTCCTCCAGTATTTAGTCTGACCCTGTTCTCTGTTCCTCCAGTATTTAGTCTGACCCTGTGTCGTGTTTCACCAGTATTTAATATGATCCTGTTTTCCAGTATTGCCCCATGCCATGTTCCTCTATATTTGGCCTGTGTCGTGTCCTCCAGTATTTAGTTTTTTCCCATGCTGTGTCTCCAGTATTTAGTCAGGCCCTGTACTGTATTCCTTCAGTAATTACCCTGGTCCCCTCTCCTCCAGTAATTACCCTGGTTCCCTCTCCTCCAGTAACTAGCCTGGTCCCCTCTCCTCGAGTATTTACCCTGGTCCCCTCTCCTCCAGTAACTAGCCTGGTCCCCTCTCCTCCAGTATTTAGCCTGGTACACTCTCCTCCAGTATTTAGCCTGGTACACTCTCCTCGAGTATTTAGCCTGGTCCCCTCTCCTCCAGTAATTAGCCTGGTCCCCTCTCCTCCAGTAATTAGCCTGGTCCCCTCTCCTCCAGTAACTAGCCTGGTACCCTCTCCTCCAGTAATTAGCCTGGTCCTCTCTCCTCCAGTATTTAGCCTGGTCCCCTCTCCTCCAGTAACTAGCCTGGTCCTCTCTCCTCCAGTATTTAGCCTGGTCCCCTCTCCTCCAGTAACTAGCCTGGTCCCCTCTCCTCCAGTAACTAGCCTGGTCCCCTCTCCTCCAGTAATTAGCCTGGTCCCCTCTCCCCCAGTAATTAGCCTGGTCCTCTCTCCTCCAGTAACTAGCCTGGTCCTCTCTCCTCCAGTAATTAGCCTGGTCCCCTCTCCTCCAGTAATTAGCCTGGTCCCCTCTCCTCCAGTAATTAGCCTGGTCCCCTCTCCTCCAGGCCCAGCAGGAGGTTCGTTCCGGCCTCCCAGCGTTACCCTGCATCGCTGCAGAGGAGCAGACAGGAGAGTCGTCTGAGGAGACAGAAGGAGCTCCTCCTCCTGCAGGAGAGGACCCGCCTCCCCAGACCCGACCCCCCACCTCCTCCTCAGAACCAGGATCCTGGTCTGTGTTCGGACCCCTCCAGGACCAGGTCCAGTCCCAGCAGGGTAGGAGCTTTGTTCCACGAACTAAAAGCTGCTTTTGAATCTTTCATTTTCTGCCTTGAAGTAACTTCCTGACCTCCATGTGGATCGTTGTGTTCCAGGTGGACCGGGTCTCCAGGAGAACCCGGGTCCCTGCAGCCCTGGACCCTGAAAGGTGAACTTCCTCTATTTATTCAGCTAGTTTCCATCTCCTGTTGAGGTTAGATGGGATTTTTCAGGATTAAGGATTTCGACATTGCTGTCTGGCCTTCAAAATAAAAGCATGCTTTCTGTTTTCATTGAATAACAGTTTTAAATGAGGTTTAACTGATGCAGCTAAAACATTAAAGTCAGTCAGAGAAGTTTATTTTCCTTCGTCTCCTCCCGTCCAGACACAGCTCCTCCTCCTGCACCTCCCCTGCTCCTCCTGCTCCTCCTGCTCCTCCTCTCCTGGAGTTTGTTCCTTACATCCGGACCAACGAGGTCTTCAACCTGGATCCTCTGGAGCCTGCAGACACGCCCCCACCTCCATTTACCACAGGTTAAGAATCCTTTGACTTCAGGTTCTACATGTTCAGTAAAGAATGAATCACAAATCACCAAATATTCATCTTATCTGAGATTTGTGATAATGTGATCATCAGAAAAGTAAATATTGTTTTATGGCTGCATTCATCCTCGTTTCCATGGATACGACAAATCAAAGCTGCACAATTAGTTTCTGATTCTTATTCATCAGAGATTAATAAAATGTGGAGGAACAATAATAATTTATTATTATTTATTTAATATGTTAAGGTCAAATGTTCAGCGGTTGTAAATCAAATATGAAAAATCAACAGAAAACAGTCTGGAAATGGAAAAATAATAAAAGGAAAAGCATCATTCAATCCTTTAAACTGAAGGGTTTTATAAAGTCTGCTGTACCTGTTTCTCCTGGTCAGAAGCTGCACCTCCTCCTGCTGCTCCTCCTGCTCCTCCTGACCGACTCCTCCAGCCTGAGCTGCTGCTGAATAACTCACACACACAACGACAGCAGGAGATCCTGAGAGGCCTGGCCCAACTACGACAGGTCACACACACACACACACACACACACACACACACACACACACACACACACACACACACACACACACACACACACACACACACACACACACACACACACACACACACACACACACACACACACACACACACACACACACACACACACACCTGATAACCACTATTAACTATTGATTTATTTCATGAATCTATGGTTTAGTGTTGCTATGCTAAATATTAAAGAATAGAAAGTAGCAGAAAGTAATGACAGATGTACTTCAACAAAGGAAAAGAAGGAACAAACAGAAACTTTCCTGTTTTTAAACAACCTTCGTGGTCGATTGAGACAAAGATGTTGGAGTTAATGAAGTCGTACAAAGACAACGTGACCAGCGTGTCTCCGTTAACTTCAACATTTATTCACTGTAAATAAATCACACCAGTCTGTGAAGCTCTGGAGGGACCACAGGAAATGAGGTGGCGGCCCAGAATTTTAAGAATAATTGTCATCAGTTGCAGCCTTTAACCTTTTAACAGTATATCATCAGTAAATATTAATATAAATCCTGTCCTCACAGCTCTGTGTGTGTGTGTGTGTTTCAGGGTTTACTACAGAAACAGAGGGAGTTGGAGACGGATCTGAACCCGTTACTGAAGCGTCAGGATGAGTCCAGGTTTCCTTCATCAGCGCATCACATGTGACATCACACCTGGCTGCTCCTCTGTGTGTGTGTGTGTGTGTGTGTGTGTGTGTGGTTAAACATGTTGCTGCAGCATCTCAACCAGAGAAACTTCAACAGAAACCTCCACTCTTCTGTCGTCGGTTGAATTTCTCGTCTCATCTCAGCTTCAGAATAAATAAACGTATGAATGAATAAATTCACTGAATTCTGGAGAAAACTGTTTTTTTGCATCTGCAGCATCTTCCTGTTAAGCTGCAGCATCTGTATTTGATGAACGTCCAGATGTGTTAACATGTTTTATTCTGTTAATTCCACGTCAGTGTTCACGCTGACCTGGTGATAATAAAGATTGTTTGAATGCACTTTTCATCCCGTCCTGCAGTGAAGTTCAGTTTTTACTCCAGATGTTGTTTCTTCAGCTTCCTGCTGGCAGAGAAGCTGAAGTTCCTGTTTGTTCTGGTTTAATTGTTAGTGTATTTGTATTTATTGCAAATGTAATAAACGTTAAATGCATCAAGTCTTTTTCCTGTTTTTTTACAGCTTCAATTAAATCAACAAATCAAACTGGAAGAGAACAGAAATATAAATATATTTTGCATGAATTTGATCTGTAGATAATTAAATAAAACCTGGAGGAGATTAACTGGGTTTATTTAACACAGACTCACCTGGAATCTTCTTCAGGATCTGAACATAAAGGCGTCAGTAAAACAAACAAATTCAACCTGATGATAAGCAGACTGCTTATCAGTCAAACAAATATGAATAAACTCATTTAAGACCAAGAAAAGCATCAAATCTCATCAAATGTAAAGAGCCTGGAACCATCAGATATTTGGCATTTTTAGTTAAAAACCTGGTTAATAATCATCTAATCAGCAGCAGAAGTGACGTTTATAATAGAAATGAAGGTGGATGAACTGAGTTTAGTTTCATGTTGATCTGCTGTGATTTCTCCTTCGTTTCCTTCTGATTTTAATAAAGTTCAGAATCAAAGCTTCTGGTTTACGCAGGCAAGTTTTAATACAAAAACCCTCTAGTGTAAAAAGAACATAAAAAATGATTTTTAAGTTAAAACTTGTTACAGGTTCACTCCCTACATTTACAACATAAACAGCTCCCAGGGCAACAAACCAAACGGTACAAAAAATATTTTTACAACACGATTGTCCTCTGGAAGACGTGGAAGGAGGTTTGTCCCTGTTTCCCTTTAAAGTTCTTCCGTTGGTTCCACTTTAACAATTTGTGTGTCTCTGTAAAAAAAACGTCACTGTTCCTTTAAAGAAGAAGATCCACCAGGGGTCAGAGTTCAAGAGATTTCCCTGCAGCTGAAAGACAGTGAAGTGGTGATGGTGCATTCAAGGAAACTGGGTCTTTTTATGGTTTTAGCCAAATGCTTCTGATCAGAGAAGAAAGCTGCTCAGAACTGAAGACACTGAAATTAAATCTGTACATGTGTTTAGTTTGAGAGATGAAATAAAACATGGTTATTCTGGTTGTATGTTTTCTGATCAACAGGTAGTGGTTTCACTAGGTAGTTTACAGCAGGGTCTGATTTAGTTAATTCCAGTAAAACGCAGCATCAGCATCAGCATCAGCATCAGCAGCAGCAGCATCAGCAGCATCAGCAGCAGCATCAGCAGCATCAGCATCAGCATCAGCAGCATCAGCATCAGCAGCAGCATCAGCAGCAGCAGCAGCAGCAGCATCAGCAGCAGCATCAGCATCAGCAGCATCAGCATCAGCATCAGCAGCATCAGCATCAGCATCAGCAGCATCAGCAGCATCAGCAGCATCAGCATCAGCAGCATCAGCATCAGCAGCATCAGCAGCATCAGCAGCATCAGCAGCAGCAGCAGCAGCATCAGCATCAGCAGCATCAGCAGCATCAGCAGCATCAGCATCAGCAGCAGCATCAGCAGCAGCATCAGCAGCATCAGCATCAGCAGCATCAGCATCAGCAGCATCAGCAGCAGCATCAGCAGCATCAGCATCAGCAGCATCAGCTCCGACACCAGATTCTTCATCAGTGCTTGGAGACGTTAACGTTGGTTAAGGTGCTGCTGGATGTTCAGAGTGAATTCTCTACATTGATCTTCATCAGGAGTGTGTGTTAGTGTGTGTTAGTGTGTGTTAGTGTGTGTCAGTGTGTGTTAGTGTGTGTTAGTGTGTGTTAGTGTGTGTTAGTGTGTGTTAGTGTGTGTCGGTGTGTGTTAGTGTGTGTCAGTGTGTGTTAGTGTGTGTCAGTGTGTGTCAGTGTGTGTCAGTGTGTGTCAGTGTGTGTCAGTGTGTGTCAGTGTGTGTTAGTGTGTGTTAGTGTGTGTTAGTGTGTGTCAGTGTGTGTCGGTGTGTGTCGGTGTGTGTCGGTGTGTGTCGGTGTGTGTCGGTGTGTGTCGGTGTGTGTCAGTGTGTGTCAGTGTGTGTCAGTGTGTGTCAGTGTGTGTTAGTGTGTGTCAGTGTGTGTCAGTGTGTGTTAGTGTGTGTCGGTGTGTGTCAGTGTGTGTTAGTGTGTGTCAGTGTGTGTTAGTGTGTGTTAGTGTGTGTTAGTGTGTGTCAGTGTGTGTCAGTGTGTGTCAGTGTGTGTTAGTGTGTGTTAGTGTGTGTTAGTGTGTGTTAGTGTGTGTTAGTGTGTGTCAGTGTGTGTTAGTGTGTGTTAGTGTGTGTTAGTGTGTGTTAGTGTGTGTCAGTGTGTGTTAGTGTGTGTTAGTGTGTGTTAGTGTGTGTTAGTGTGTGTCAGTGTGTGTCAGTGTGTGTTTGGTTGTTTTGCTGCAGCTGTAAATCCTTGAAGTGTCAGAAAACAGAAACTTCCTGAATGTGATGTTTTTTTTTTAAATGGTTCGTTTCATTCGTCTAAAAACAAATATAAAGAGTAGAACAGGACAAAGAAAATCATTAAACTTCACTATCCCAAAACTGGAAATGATTCATTTTCAACAATTAACCAATTAGCTGTAACTTCTGTTAATTGACTCATCAATCAATCAATCAATCGCCTCGTTACAGCTCAGACTCGTTAGAGGAGAACCCGGCTGAAAACAGAAACTGGTTGTGGACGAACGTTGGACTCTTTGACTTTGGCTTCATCATGAATGAACGTGTGGCCACGCCTCCTGGATGCAGCCTGCCACCTGCTGGTATTTGTGATGTCACAGCTTCCATGTGTTTCGATGGAGTTCCTCTCAGACCTGCTGCAGGTCAACAGCTGTTCTACCTCCCGTTGAATCCTCCTGCTCCTCCTCCTGCACCTCCTCCTCTGTGCCCCCCCCCTCCCCTGCTCCTGGCCCCTCCCTGACCCGCCAGGCTGTGGTACAGAGGCAGGTTCCAGTCCGGCTGGAACCCCCAGACCCGGCCCAGCCCCCCCGACCACGCCGGCACCGAGCCCAGGATGCCGCGGACGCCCTGCAGGTTGGGGAGGGGCGGGGGCGGCGGCATGGGGATGGGGGGGAAGGGGAGGTGGGGGCGCTGCAGCAGGCCGTCGCCGTGGCGATGGTGGCGATGGTGGTGGGGATGATGATGATGATGATGATGCTGCTTCTGATGGAGCGGAGGCTGAGCGGGATGCGGGTGATCCTTGTGGTCCGTTACCATGGTGACGTACTCCGGTGTCACCTGGCTGGTCCTGTAGCCAGGTGCTGAGCTCTCTCCTCTGATTGGCTGCTCCGATGTGACTCTACAGGTAGGAAATAAATAAATAAATGATTTGAGGTAGAAGATTATTACACATGAATTATTGGAAAAATAGAAATAAACTACACACAGTTACCTCACCTGTGTACGTACGTATATATATATATATATATATATATATATATATATATATATATAGAGTATAATACAAGAATGATAAATATTAGATATAAGTTAAGGTATTCTCTACATTTATACATACACACATATGCATAAAACTAGTTGATAACGTGTTTTTAATGTTTTAAAACCTTTTTAATAGAGTTAAACTCTGGTATTAAGTTTTTTAGGGTTAAACCACATGACAGATTTATCACTGACCCTGATACAAACACATTCATACTCATATATATATTGTTGGTTGTCATAGCAACCCAACTTTTCTAAACCTAAAGAGCCAGCTGTGATGTGGCGTTCACTGACCTGGACGTGTCTCCCTCTACAGGACAGGAGGACCCAGAGTCTCCAGGCTGCTCTGCTGCTCTGTCATTGGTGGAGTCTGTCTGGTCACATGTTGCTGCTGCTGCTGCGTTGTGATTGGTTGAAGGAGTAGACGGATGGTGATGCGTGGCCCCTCCTCCCTGACCCCCAGGCTCCGCCCCCTCCCTGATCTCCTTCCTGTTCTCGTCGGCAGGCTCCAGCTGCAGGTTGGAGTGGATCAGCTCCAGAGTGGCGGCCACCGCCACCCTGCCTGGAGTCATCCGTACAGGGTCAGAGGTCAAAGGAGGGGTCACTTGACCACTACCTGTACACACCTGACCAGGAAAGAAGGTGGCGCTGCGTGGTGATTGGACATCTAGCTGCTGCTGCTGCTGCTGCTGCTTCTGCTGCTCCTGGCGCTCTGCTCTCATCTGACAGATGGTCTGCTGCAGCATCTCCAGGTAGGCGTCCTGATGCTGGACCACGCCCTCCTTACAGGAGGCCTCAGGGACCAGCTGGTCAGACAGGTGGGGGAGGGGGGCGGGACCAGGACCGGGCTGGGGCTGGTCACTGTAGGACAGAGGGTGGAGGGGATCTGAGGGTAGACATGGAGGAACTGGATCAGGACTCACTAGGACCAGGACTCACTAGGACCAGGACTCAATAGGACCAGGACTCAATAGGACCAGGACTCAATAGGACCAGGACTCAATAGGACCAGGACTCACTAGGACCAGGACTGTTCCTATCAACAGGTGTTTCAGACTCAGAATTACTCTGAATTTATTGGTTTACAAACTCAGAAGCCATGTCAGCCACTAGTTTTAATGGATTCAGGTCCAGGAATTGGGTTGGCCACTCCACAACTTTATTTTTAATATATTTTTAATTAAAATGTAATTACTTATATGTTTAACCCATTTAAACCTACTGGTAACTATAGCTGCTGAAGTCTAGGACTGTTATTTTCTATTCAAAATAAAAAACATCTCATTGTAACTCATATGTTTTTAATAAAATGCTAATCATCAACTTCCTGCTGAGAACATGGAGACAAACCCTCCCAGAAAGAGTCATTTTATTCAGATTATTGTGATTTTAACCCTGACTTTTATATATTTAATTAATCATCTGAGTCAGTTTGTAGTGGTTTAACCTCCATCACGTCTATGAGGACCAGCTCTAACATCAACATCTATCATGTGGAGTAAATGAAATGTTCCAACCTGCAACAACTGACCTCTGGAAGCGAGCAGGTCATCTATGATGGACAGCTTGTCCTTGATGTGGTGGTAGCCCACCAGTTTACTGAAGTCATGAAGCAGCTCCTCCACCCCCGCCACGATGATGCCGCTGCTGCAGTACGACGGGAACTTCTCAAACCGGTGATCTGACGGCAAACAACACAAGGAATACTTCAATTCTAGAGGGACTGAAGCTGCAAGTACCAGCAGGTAGTAATCAGGTAGTAACTAGGTAGTAATCAGGTAGTAATCAGGTAGTAACTAGGTAGTAATCAGGTAGTAACTAGGTAGTAATCATGTAGTAATCAGGTAGTAACTAGGTAGTAATCAGGTAGTAACTAGGTAGTAATCAGGTAGTAACTAGGTAGTAATCAGGTAGTAACTAGGTAGTAATCAGGTAGTAACTAGGTAGTAATCATGTAGTAATCAGGTAGTAACTAGGTAGTAATCAGGTAGTAACTAGGTAGTAACCAGGTAGTAATCAGGTAGTAATCAGGTAGTAACTAGGTAGTAATCAGGTAGTAACCAGGTAGTAACTAGGTAGTAATCAGGTAGTAACTAGGTAGTAACCAGGTAGTAACTAGGTAGTAACCAGGTAGTAATCAGGTAGTAACTAGGTAGTAACCAGGTAGTAACTAGGTAGTAATCAGGTAGTAACTAGGTAGTAACCAGGTAGTAATCAGGTAGTAACTAGGTAGTAATCAGGTAGTAACCAGGTAGTAACCAGGTAGTAATCAGGTAGTAACTAGGTAGTAATCAGGTAGTAACTAGGTAGTAATCAGGTAGTAACTAGGTAGTAATCAGGTAGTAACTAGGTAGTAACTAGGTAGTAATCAGGTAGTAACTAGGTAGTAATCAGGTAGTAACTAGGTAGTAATCAGGTAGTAACTAGGTAGTAACCAGGTAGTAACCAGGTAGTAACCAGGTAGTAACCAGGTAGTAATCAGGTAGTAACTAGGTAGTAATCAGGTAGTAACTAGGTAGTAATCAGGTAGTAACTAGGTAGTAATCAGGTAGTAACTAGGTAGTAATCAGGTAGTAATCAGGTAGTAACCAGGTAGTAACTAGGTAGTAATCAGGTAGTAACTAGGTAGTAACCAGGTAGTAATCAGGTAGTAACTAGGTAGTAACTAGGTAGTAATCAGGTAGTAACCAGGTAGTAACCAGGTAGTAACCAGGTAGTAATCAGGTAGTAACTAGGTAGTAATCAGGTAGTAACTAGGTAGTAATCAGGTAGTAACTAGGTATTAACTAGGTAGTAATCAGGTAGTAACTAGGTAGTAATCAGGTAGTAACTAGGTAGTAATCAGGTAGTAACCAGGTAGTAACCAGGTAGTAATCAGGTAGTAACTAGGTAGTAATCAGGTAGTAACTAGTTAGTAATCAGGTAGTAACCAGGTAGTAACCAGGTAGTAATCAGGTAGTAACTAGGTAGTAATCAGGTAGTAACTAGGTAGTAATCAGGTAGTAATCAGGTAGTAATCAGGTAGTAACTAGGTAGTAATCAGGTAGTAACTAGGTAGTAATCAGGTAGTAACTAGGTAGTAATCAGGTAGTAACTAGGTAGTAATCAGGTAGTAACTAGGTATTAACTAGGTAGTAATCAGGTAGTAACTAGGTAGTAACTAGGTAGTAATCAGGTAGTAACTAGGTAGTAATCAGGTAGTAACTAGGTAGTAATCAGGTAGTAACTAGGTAGTAATCAGGTAGTAACTAGGTAGTAATCAGGTAGTAATCAGGTAGTAATCAGGTAGTAACTAGGTAGTAATCAGGTAGTAACTAGGTAGTAATCAGGTAGTAATCAGGTAGTAACTAGGTAGTAATCAGGTAGTAACTAGGTAGTAATCAGGTAGTAACTAGGTAGTAATCATGTAGTAACTAGGTAGTAATCATGTAGTAACTAAGTAGTAATCAGGTAGTAACTAGGTAGTAATCAGGTAGTAATCAGGTAGTAACTAGGTAGTAATCAGGTAGTAACTAGGTAGTAACCAGGTAGTAACTAGGTAGTAACCAGGTAGTAACTAGGTAGTAATCAGGTAGTAACTAGGTAGTAATCAGGTAGTAACTAGGTAGTAACCAGGTAGTAATCAGGTAGTAACTAGGTAGTAATCAGGTAGTAACTAGGTAGTAATCAGGTAGTAACTAGGTAGTAACTAGGTAGTAATCAGGTAGTAACTAGGTAGTAACCAGGTAGTAACTAGGTAGTAATCAGGTAGTAACTAGGTAGTAATCAGGTAGTAACTAGGTAGTAATCAGGTAGTAACTATGTAGTAATCAGGTAGTA
Organism: Lepturacanthus savala; assembly: GCA_030544235.1. Classification (NCBI taxonomy): domain Eukaryota; kingdom Metazoa; phylum Chordata; class Actinopteri; order Scombriformes; family Trichiuridae; genus Lepturacanthus; species Lepturacanthus savala. The sequence goes on from CM060463.1 coordinate 37,654,342, forward strand.
ACCAGGTAGTAACTAGGTAGTAACTAGGTATTAACTAGGTAGTAACTAGGTATTAACTAGGTAGTAATCAGGTAGTAACCAGGTAGTAACTAGGTAGTAACTAGGTATTAACTAGGTATTAACTAGGTAGTAATCAGGTAGTAATCAGGTAGTAATCAGGTAGTAACTAGGTAGTAACTAGGTATTAACTAGGTATTAACTAGGTAGTAATCAGGTAGTAATCAGGTAGTAATCAGGTAGTAACTAGGTAGTAATCAGGTAGTAACTAGGTAGTAATCAGGTAGTAACTAGGTAGTAATCAGGTGGTAATCAGTTATTAATCAGGTAATAATTAGGCAATAATCAAGTAATAATCGGGTATTAATCAGGTGGTAATCGGGTATTAATCGGGTAATAATCAGGTATTAATCAGGTAATAATCAGGTAATAATCATGTATTAATCAGGTAATAATCAGGTAATAATCAGGTAATAATCAGGTATTAATCAGGTATTAATCAGGTATTAATCAGGTAATAATCAGGTATTAATCAGGTATTAATCAGGTATTAATCAGGTATTAATCAGGTGGTAATCGGGTATTAATCGGGTATTAATCAGGTATTAATCAGGTAATAATCAGGTATTAATCAGGTAATAATCAGGTATTAATCAGGTATTAATCAGGTAATAATCAGGTAATAATCAGGTATTAATCAGGTAATAATCAGGTAATAATCAGGTATTAATCAGGTATTAATCAGGTATTAATCAGGCAATAATCAGGTATTAATCAGGTAATAATCAGGTAATAATCAGGTATTAATCAGGTAATAATCAGGTATTAATCAGGTATTAATCAGGTATTAATCAGGTATTAATCAGGTAATAATCAGGTAATAATCAAGTCGTAATCAGGCAGTAATCAGGTAATAATCAGGTACTAATCAATAAGAGTGTGATATAGATAAACCAGCAGCAGGATGATGGGGGTCATCAGGTAATCAGGTCAGTTATTAATCAATAAGTGTGTGATATAGATAAACCAGCAGCAGCAGCAGGATGATGGGGGTCATCGGGTCATCAGGTCAGTTATTAATCAATAAGTGTGTGACATAGATAAACCAGCAGCAGCAGCAGGATGATGGGGGGGGTCGTACCAGTCAGGAAGACGGTGTGGCGGTACTGGGTGTAGCGGGCCTGCAGCTCTATGAGACAGTCCAGATCAGGGGACTGGTGGTTCATCATGTCACAGTGGTGGTAGGGCAGGAACTCAACCACCTGACGCTTCTGATACACCGTCAGCACCTCCAGCAGGTTGAAGGCGTCTCTCCTGAACCTGAACAGCAAACATTCACACTTTACTGTGAGGATTACCTGATCCTGGTCCTCAGGTAATCCACCTGGGAATCAGGATCCAGGATCCTGGTCCTCAGGTAATCCACGTGAACACAAGTCAAAGAGACTGCAGCTACACCCTGATGAAACGTTGCCCTTAGTGCATATTTAATGTGTTTCTAATCATTCCAGCACATTGAATTAAAGGCTTTTATATTTCACCTGGATTTATTATGCAGTTTATTTGTGGTCAGTGTCGCTCCTGTTTTTAGTATTAAATAGTTTACTGAGTTTAAATAAGGACTAAACAGAAACAGTTTCTGCATGTTTCAGACATCACAGCAGATTCTGTCTTATTTAAGCTATAACAGGATTTATAATGAGTTCATGTTAGTGATGAGAGCAGCTTTCACTGATCAATAACATTTGACAAGATGAGAAAGTCAGAAACCTTTGTTTGTCTCTACATTTATGTTCATATATATATAATCCTCCTAGAATATGAAACTATATAACATGATTTTAATTTTTAAAACCTTGGCTGATTTGTCACTGACTCTAAAACATATTCATCTCATATGGAAGTTAAACAGGAACAACTCCAACAATAAACCCAGAAACACTGGTTTATAAAACTGATTTAAAACCAATAACCAGACATGACAGAGGTCCAATAATATACTCTATGAAAAGCTGCAGCCTGGTTTAATGACACTTTAATGCTCTTGTGACGTCCACTAAAGTGTCATCACATTTGTGGTAATTCTTATAATCTCATAATTAATCTCTTTTGGTTTCTGCACATGTCAGGAGGAGTAAGGCCTGTTGGCCAGCAGGGGGCAGTGTTGTGCTTCATCGGGGGCTTTACAACAGGCTGCTTCCTCTTCCTGCTGATGGAGAAGAAGGGAACAGAACTTTCTCTGTCATTCATTTCTTTCAGGTTGGTGAAATAGCTAATTAAGCTAATTAGCTGAAGTATAATATATTGTTATGTGGTGGATGTCTCTCTGTGTGGTAACAAGCTTGTGTTATACGTTTATGGGCAAATATGTACAGAATAGTAGTTGTACTGTTTAGAACTGACGTCACGTCAGTCAGAGGTTTATTTTTAGCTCCCTGAACATTTTCATGAAGTCTTTATATGTTTATATATATTTATGTTCGTGCTAAAACTGTATTTCATGTATTGTAAGAATGTTAAAAACTAATATTAAGTATTTTAAAACGGTAGTCTCATCTGTAAGCTCATGTTCTCAGAAGAGTAAAATCTTTTAAAATGGAAACATGCATTTAAAAGGTATATATGAATGTAGCATAAGTTATGTTGCCTAAACAATGTCATTCTGATTTAATAATTAACAAAACCTAAACTCAGTATTTGGCTGAATGATGGAAGAAGATGGGTACTTTACTTCAAAGTTATTTAGGTTATATAGAGAACATTGAGGAATAACAGCTGTGGAGGATTTGAAGTGTGAATGTTTTAATGAATGAATCCTCTTCCTGCTGGTGGAGAAGAAGTGAACACACTTTCTCTGTCATTCATTTCTCCTGTTGCAGAGACAGAGTATAAGCTGCATATGTGGTAACACTCAGTAACACTATGAACCAGCTGGTACCAGTAACTCTATGAACCAGCCGGTACCAGTAACACTATGAACCAGCTGGTACCAGTAACTCTATGAACCAGCCGGTACCAGTAACACTATGAACCAGCTGGTACCAGTAACTCTATGAACCAGCTGGTACCAGTAACTCTATGAACCAGTCGGTACCAGTAACACTCTATGAACCAGTCGGTACCAGTAACTCTATGAACCAGCTGGTACCAGTAACTATGAACCAGCTGGTACCAGTAACTCTATGAACCAGTCGGTACCAGTAACTCTATGAACCAGTCGGTACCAGTAACTCTATGAACCAGCCGGTACCAGTAACTCTATGAACCAGCTGGTACCAGTAACTCTATGAACCAGCCGGTACCAGTAACTCTATGAACCAGCCGGTACCAGTAACTCTATGAACCAGCTGGTACCAGTAACACTCTATGAACCAGCTGGTACCAGTAACTCTATGAACCAGCTGGTACCAGTAACTCTGTGAACCAGTCGGTACCAGTAACACTCTATGAACCAGCCGGTACCAGTAACACTATGAACCAGCCGGTACCAGTAACACTCTATGAACCAGCCGGTACCAGTAACTCTATGAACCAGCCGGTACCAGTAACACTCTATGAACCAGCCGGTACCAGTAACACTATGAACCAGCTGGTACCAGTAACTCTATGAACCAGCCGGTACCAGTAACACTATGAACCAGTCGGTACCAGTAACACTATGAACCAGCCGGTACCAGTAACTCTATGAACCAGCCGGTACCAGTAACACTATGAACCAGTCGGTACCAGTAACACTCTATGAACCAGCCGGTACCAGTAACTCTATGAACCAGCCGGTACCAGTAACTCTATGAACCAGTCGGTACCAGTAACTCTATGAACCAGCCGGTACCAGTAACTCTATGAACCAGCTGGTACCAGTAACTCTATGAACCAGCCGGTACCAGTAACTCTATGAACCAGCCGGTACCAGTAACTCTATGAACCAGCCGGTACCAGTAACTCTATGAACCAGCCGGTACCAGTAACTCTATGAACCAGCTGGTACCAGTAACACTCTATGAACCAGCTGGTACCAGTAACACTCTATGAACCAGCTGGTACCAGTAACTCTATGAACCAGTCGGTACCAGTAACTCTATGAACCAGCCGGTACCAGTAACTCTATGAACCAGCCGGTACCAGTAACTCTATGAACCAGTCGGTACCAGTAACTCTATGAACCAGCTGGTACCAGTAACTCTATGAACCAGCTGGTACCAGTAACTCTATGAACCAGCCGGTACCAGTAACTCTATGAACCAGCTGGTACCAGTAACTCTATGAACCAGTCGGTACCAGTAACTCTATGAACCAGCCGGTACCAGTAACTCTATGAACCAGTCGGTACCAGTAACACTCTATGAACCACCCGGTACCAGTAACACTCTATGAACCACCCGGTACCAGGAACCAGCCGGTACCAGTAACACTCTATGAACCAGTCGGTACCAGTAACTCTGTGAACCAGCTGGTACCAGTAACTCTATGAACCAGCTGGTACCAGTAACTCTGTGAACCAGCTGGTACCAGTAACTCTATGAACCAGTCGGTACCAGTAACACTCTATGAACCAGTCGGTACCAGTAACACTCTATGAACCAGCTGGTACCAGTAACTCTATGAACCAGCCGGTACCAGTAACTCTATGAACCAGTCGGTACCAGTAACACTCTATGAACCAGCTGGTACCAGTAACACTCTATGAACCAGCTGGTACCAGTAACTCTATGAACCAGCCGGTACCAGTAACACTCTATGAACCAGCCGGTACCAGTAACTCTATGAACCAGTCGGTACCAGTAACACTATGAACCAGCTGGTACCAGTAACTCTGTGAACCAGCTGGTACCAGTAACTCTGTGAACCAGCGGGTACCAGTAACACTCTATGAACCAGCGGGTACCAGTAACACTCTATGAACCAGCGGGTACCAGTAACACTCTATGAACCAGCTGGTACCAGTAACTCTATGAACCAGTCGGTACCAGTAACTCTATGAACCAGTCGGTACCAGTAACACTATGAACCAGCCGGTACCAGTAACTCTATGAACCAGCTGGTACCAGTAACTCTATGAACCAGCTGGTACCAGTAACTCTATGAACCAGTCGGTACCAGTAACTCTATGAACCAGCTGGTACCAGTAACTCTATGAACCAGCTGGTACCAGTAACTCTATGAACCAGTCGGTACCAGTAACACTCTATGAACCAGCCGGTACCAGTAACTCTATGAACCAGCTGGTACCAGTAACACTCTATGAACCAGTCGGTACCAGTAACTCTATGAACCAGCTGGTACCAGTAACTCTATGAACCAGCCGGTACCAGTAACTCTATGAACCAGCCGGTACCAGTAACTCTATGAACCAGCCGGTACCAGTAACTCTATGAACCAGCTGGTACCAGTAACACTCTATGAACCAGCCGGTACCAGTAACTCTATGAACCAGCTGGTACCAGTAACACTCTATGAACCAGCTGGTACCAGTAACTCTATGAACCAGCTGGTACCAGTAACTCTATGAACCAGTCGGTACCAGTAACACTCTATGAACCAGTCGGTACCAGTAACTCTATGAACCAGTCGGTACCAGTAACTATGAACCAGTCGGTACCAGTAACTCTATGAACCAGCCGGTACCAGTAACACTCTATGAACCAGCTGGTACCAGTAACTCTATGAACCAGCCGGTACCAGTAACACTCTATGAACCAGTCGGTACCAGTAACTCTATGAACCAGCCGGTACCAGTAACACTCTATGAACCAGTCGATACCAGTAACTCTATGAACCAGTCGGTACCAGTAACACTCTATGAACCAGCCGGTACCAGTAACTCTATGAACCAGCCGGTACCAGTAACTCTATGAACCAGCCGGTACCAGTAACACTCTATGAACCAGCCGGTACCAGTAACTCTATGAACCAGCTGGTACCAGTAACTCTATGAACCAGCCGGTACCAGTAACTCTATGAACCAGCTGGTACCAGTAACACTCTATGAACCAGCTGGTACCAGTAACTCTATGAACCAGCTGGTACCAGTAACTCTATGAACCAGCTGGTACCAGTAACACTCTATGAACCAGCCGGTACCAGTAACTCTATGAACCAGCCGGTACCAGTAACTCTATGAACCAGCCGGTACCAGTAACTCTATGAACCAGCCGGTACCAGTAACTCTATGAACCAGTCGGTACCAGTAACTCTATGAACCAGTGTGTCTGCAGATCCACTAAACGGTTCAGTTCCGTGTCATCGTGCTGTACCTGGCCTGTTCTTTGAGTTTCTTGTGGGTTTTGCAGTGAACCTTCCACCTCCACACGCTGTCTACAGAGCTGTGTTTTTCCAGCAGCATCAGCAGTGAAGCCAGTCGATCTGCAATAATGAATAAACATAAATAAATGCAGAAAACAGAGGCGTGTAGCTGCCGCGGCGTTGACCTCTGACCCACCAGGACTGATGCAGTCCGGGCTGAGCAGCAGCTCGTCGGACACGATGCAGCCTCCGGAAACAAAGAGCTCGTTGCAGCTGTTGTTCCTGATGTCGTCCAGCGTGTCGACGCCCACGAACATCACTGACCGCTGCCTCTTCAGGGACATCAGCCCTGGAACCTGAGCTCAGAAAACACAGCAGACACCTGCTGTTAGGGAGCTTCATCAACATCTGTCCAACATCTGGATGAAGCCACAATAAGAAACAGAGAATTTGGATGTTTCCTACTGAATAAATGATTTAAATGGATGATCAATGATCTGATCTAACAGCTGGTAACTACCCAGGACATACAGCTGTGGGTGTGGTCAGTGGTACCTTGTGGACGTGTCCAGCGATGTTTTTGTTCTTAATGACCACCAGCAGCCGGTTGTCAGAGGATTCTTGGTTCATGAAGTCGACAGGATTCTGCTCCACGTTTCCCTGCTTTAACAGGTATTCCTGTTAAATACAGAACCAGCAGGATTATTTACACCTGGAAAAACACCCACAACACTCTGAAATATGAAATCAGCTATGTTGAAGTTGTATTTTTGATGATAATAACTTTTTGATAATAGTTGAGGTTGTTCTATGACTTTTAAACCACATAAAATCCTTTAACTAACATTCATTAAAATGATCTATTTAGAGTGAAATAAGGAGCCTATGAACTCATCTACAGCTGCTGCATTACGGAAAAAATCACCATTATTTGAATCAATATTGAAATCACGATAATTTTTTACATACATACATAATGCATTTATTCAGCATGAATGACTTTATTTATATATACGTTTATATATATATATATATATAGTTTAAATTACAGCCTCTGATCTCACCTTCACCTCCAGGTGGACCTGGTCGTCCTGCTCGGTGCTGTGGATGTAGAACTGCAGCAGGTTCCTCTTCACGTCCTTGATGATCTCCACCAGGCTGTTGAAGACCTCCGGCTGCAGCCGGCTGATCAGGGAGCTGAGGTCCGTGGCCGGGGGAGCCGGAACCGACCCGGGCCTGGAACCGGACCCGGGGGTGCCCAGGCCGGAGCCCCGCTCAGAGGGGCGGGCCGGTTCTACCTTAGAGGAGCTGCTGAACCCGGGTGGAGTCTCCTCTGCAGCTGCTGGGCTGGTCCCAGCTTCTGCAGCACCAGGTCCAGACCAGCTGGAGCTGGCTGCTGCTGCTGGTCTCAGGCTGTGAGGGACCGTCCTGGTGGTCTCTGAAGGGTCCTGGTTCTGCTGCGGGGTCCAGTGGGGCTGCGGGGACTTGCTGTGGAGGGTGGTGGTGTTGGTGGTGATGAGGCTGGAAGCAGCAGCAGAGGGAGCAGCAGATAAAGTGACAGCAGCAGCAGCAGCAGCAGCAGCAGCATCAGTCTGTTGGCCGGCTGGGTTTTTCCACCAGGCTTCACCTCCTCCACAGAGTCCGGGGGTCTGGGGGTCTGGAGCGTCCACGCCCGGATCAGAACCCTCCTCGTCAGGTTTCCCTGCTCTGATACTGGCCACGAAGGCGCTGACTGAGCTGGCCAGCACGGCGTCGGTGGATCCAGATGTGCGTTTCTTCCAGCTGTCGTCCAGCTCCGTCACCATGCAGCTGATGCTGTCCTGCAGGGAGCTGACGTAGTGCTGCACCGGGGGACAGGGGTGGTAGAAGGACACGTAGCGGGAGAACGGAGAGATGGAGGCGCCGGGCGGCGTGGGAGGAGGTGCTGAGGTGGAGTCCGGTTTGGGAGCTGAAGGGAAGCTGTAGTGTACGTTCTCCTCCTGCAGGAGCTGCTGGAGATCGGAGGAGAACTCCCCCAGATGTTTGTCCACGATGCTGTCGATGTCTCTGAGAGGACGACCCGTCTGTTCCTGTGGTTCTACCTGATGGATCAGGTCCACCACCTCCTGCTCCTGGTTCCCCTCAGCTCCACATGTCAGTAGCCTAGTTTCTTTGTGCTCAGCCTCCTCCTCCTCCTCCCCCGTGTCCTCCTCCCGTCCCGGTGAGCGGCTCCTCGTCCTCCTCTCTGAAACAGACATGGACGACTCTTTATTCTTCTTGTCTTCACCCTGAGGTTTCTCATCTCTGTCCTTCATGATTCCTGAACAAGACACAGTTTGTTAGACTGGAAACACTCAGGAAGTTGGAAAACAACAAGTCCTGATGACTTTAGTCAATACAAACCGCTCTGGTGACATTGGGTAAAAAATAAATGTGGCCACGACACAATTATTGTTTTCATTTCCATGGAGATGGTGTTGATGGGCTTCAATCAGACATCAGGACAGTTTCAGTCTAACTAAAGGCTGCAGTTACATGTCACAGTGTGATCAGATAGTAAATCACAGAAACACAGTTTCTTCACTTTTGTACTGGATTTTTGTTCCTGTTTTTCTTGTTCCACTGTTACACCCTTTTATTTCCTGGTCCTAATCCTCCTCCAGACAACCAGGATGAGGCGTTGTGTGTTTGTAGCTCATTGATATCAAAGAGAAAATGATTTTATTACAAACGTTGAAGCGGAATCGACAGAGGAGATGTTTGTGGAGGTGACTGAAGACCACCACGACTGAACTGACCAATCACAGCCCTGGAGGAGCTGAACTGACCAATCACAGAGGATTTATCTTAGGACGTAGCTACGTAGCAGGAGTAGATACTAGACTTAAGTCTCTAGATCTCTTTGATGGTTATTTATGTTGTTTTACTGCAGCAAATGTAACAATTAGATGCTAAAATCAGTGATATCTGACTCATATCTATTAGAAGGTCTTTTCATATTGTCATCAGTGAAGTCAAACCGTCACAGAATGTGATGCAACAGGCTGCAACAGGTTGACCTGGCAGCAGCAGTTTACCTGTGAACTCCCTGCAGGCTGTGGGGGCTACATGCTCCTCATTAGCATCGCTGAGGTCTTTGCTGAGCCCTCTAGAGTCTCTAGAGGGGGAGGGGGGAGGGCTGAGCTGGGCTGGGGGGCACTGGGACGGAGAAGGGCGAGGACTGGGCTGTGGAGACGGACACTGGGACGGGGACTGGGGGGGACTGGGCTGGGGGGAGGGGCACAGGAAGGGGCAGTGGGGGGGGCTGGTCTGTGGGGACGGGCACTGGGAGGGGGAGTGAGGGGGGCTGGGCTGGGGGGACGGGCACCGGAAGGGGGGCGGGCGGGACCCGGGCTCCAGGGACGGACCCCGGGACGGGGACGGGGGAGGACTGGGCTCCGGGGACGGACACTGGGAGGGGGAAGGAGGGGGGCTGGGGTCGGGCGACGGGCACATAGAGGGGGAGGGGGGAGGGCTGGGCACGGGAGACGGGGTGCGGCTCTTCCTGTGGGGTCCGGTCGCCGTGGAGACGCCTGTTGCCGTGGCGAGATGCTGGAAACGGGGGTCCAGAGGGAGGTTCCTGTCTCTGGGGGCGTACCTCTCTGAACACAAACCTGCACACACACACACACACACACACACACACACACACACACACACACACACACCAGCTGATCTCAGGCCTCAGTAAAACAACATCTAGCATCAATAAACTCAGCATCGACACCAGGAGAAAATACATTAACACACATAACACATCAACTTTAACCCTCTATGCATCAAATACTACTTACACATGGTAAAAAAAGTATTTTAAATGTCTTTATTACTTAAAATGTCCTAAATAAAAGATATATTTAAGAAATATAAGAGGATAGTTTGATGCTATGTAAGTCAATGGGACTCCATTAGGTTGCATGTACTATGAATTTATCATATTTGCATATTGTTGACATATTACAACAAATCTTTCTCAGCATAGCAAACATGTAACATCAAAATTGATTTAAATGTAGACACAAACATTAAGTTTACTTAATCTACATAGTTAATTTGGTGAAAATGTTCCAAAATTCTGAATAAAACAACCTTTGGTTAAGATAAAGTGATGCTCACATGTCAAATGAGAATAATGTCCATAAGAAAACAGGATATTCTGGTCATGTGACCGCATAAACTGTATGCCCTTCAAAATAAAAGCCTCATTTTCACAACTAATTGTAAAAACAGAATTTATATCACAACCTTTGAGAAAAATTAAGATAAAGTAGGGTTAATATAAATATTCTCCTGGTCATCATTATTTAAAATGATCAATTAACCATTGCTATCCACTGATATAATATTAGATTTACTTTATTCAGCCCACCACAGGGACATTTAGTTGTTAATAAATATAATAAACATAAGCAATAACCACCTCAACACAACAATAAATAAAGATCAACCTTCAACCCAGAAATGTCCATAAACAACAAGTAGGATATAAATATATATATAAATATAAATAAGGTGTTTGATATAAAGGTGTTTATAGGTAAATTGACTGGTGGTGTAAAGATGCAACTATAGACATAGAATTATAATATATAATAAAGAACCATTACTACTTCTTACTTATGGATAAAATGTCAGCCCAAAGTATTTAAAAGAAAATCTTAAATAATTATATTATTATCAATTTAAACAGATTTTATTGATAGGAGTCTTTAATATCAACCCTGTATTGTACAGTGTCTCCATAATAAAAGCAGCAATATAAAATCCATGTTTTACTGTTGTAAAAAATGCGACTTTTACTTTGAAGGACAGAAACTAATCACATCATATAACCAGGAAACACAGTTTCCACTCCCATTCATGGATTGAACAAGTGTTCTGAACCTCCAGGACACATTTGTTGCAGCAAACCTGGATGTCACAGTTTATTCTGGACTGAATCAGAGAGATGAGTCTGTGTAATGAGTTACGCTGTGTAATAGAGGGATAAACTCAACCATTACTCTTCATTCTGGTCTCTGCTGTGATACATGGAACGTAGGAGTACAGAGAAATTATTAAATGCTGTATATGTTCATGTTCCTGCTGTTTGTAGGTGGATCCTGACTCCTCACCTGAGATGGGGATGAGGATCCACGGGATCTCCCACTCTTCCTCCTCCTCCTCTTCATATCCTGCTGTTCTCCTCCCCAGCCCTGCTCCTCCTCCTCCTGCTCCTCCTGCTCCTCTAGCTGCTCCGTGGTGGTTCATGTCCCCGCTGTGGGAGCTGGGACTGAATCCCTCCAAACTACTGACGCTGCCTGCTGTCTGCTCCTAGACAACAAATACACACACTTCATATCAGTATTTATACTTTACAATTAATACGAACGATTTCACCAGTTTCAACAATTTACAAAGTGCTGAAGCCTCATTTTATCATCAGCTGAACTTTAAGAACAGAACAAAGACTAGAAGGACTGAATTCATTAATCATTAAAACTAAAACCCTCTGGTAAATGACAGAAACAGGTGTGTGGACATTACAGAAGACGTTTCCACAGCTGCTGTTTGTAGTGAATAATAAATCTATCAGCACATTCAGCTGCTCTGTCAACACCAGTCGCTGCATCAACTAGAATATCAACAAATATTTATGTCCAGGTAAAACTAGCTGAAGTGTGAACTCAACATCTTATTATTATCTCTGGTATATATTGTATATTTAGTATCTTATTGGTAACTTGTAGTTTATGGGGTGTGTTTTTGTGCAGACACCAAGGAGCAGCATCTCTAATTTTACTGTAGAAATACAGTGACATTAAAGGTGATTCTGATGATTTTACAGATTGATATGTAAATCAAACTGTGGTTAAAGCTGAATTAATCACCCAGCCTTACTGTGCTGCACCAACAGCTCAATGTGAAGGACACGCCCAGATCCTGCAGCCGATCCTGATGCTGCTGTTTTTACTGCAATGATTCAACATGCACCAAAATAAACAGGCACCACAAACATGCAGTAGCTGTCCAGTACCTCCAGCTCCTCCTGCTTCCTCAGGTCTATATCACAGTTGGTGGGGAGGCCCAGCTTCGCTGCCAGCCTGTCAAAGGGCCACGCCTCCCTCTGCACCTCCTCCTGAGGAGGGCTGTGGTTGGAGGTTCCATTAGCAGCCTGGTTGAGGCCTGTCACAGGAGGACAAACAGCAGCCATGTTGATTTAATGCAGGTTATAATGATCCCAGATTAAAACAGCAGCCATGTTGATTTAATAAAGGTTATAATGATCCCAGATTAAAACAGCAGCCATGTTGATTTAATACAGGTTATAATGATCCCAGTAATTATAATAATTACTGTCTGTGTTCTGGCCGTTTGGCTTAAGTAAAAAGGAAGAAAACATCTGGACACTTCAGGATTCAGTATCACAAGATACTGATTTTTATTTTAGTTTTTATTTCTACTACTGCTCTTTATTATGTTGGTTTTAGATGGGGGTGTTTCCTGTTTCTCTCAGACTATATTCACATCATCACTACATTTATATTTACCCGTCAGCAGCCGGAGGAGTTTGGTAGCGAGCTCAGATCCGTCCTTCAGATCCAGGTCCTTCAGGCCCAGGGAGCTGATCAGAGAGGACAGGGAGCTGGGACCAGCAGAGACCTGACCTCCATCACCTGCTGCAGGACCAACACACTAGTCAACAAGTAGTAGACAGGAATCACTGATTCACCAGATGGAGGGCAGGGATGGGAGTAGAGAACCGGTTCCTGTAGAGAACCGGTTCCTGTAGAGAACCGGTTCCATGTGTTTATCAATCCCATGGAATTGTTTATCTAACGATTCTCTTATTGATTCCAATCAGCAGGAATCTACGTCACGTAAGTTACACGCCCTCGATTCCAGCGAACACGACTAATCACATGATGACGCTGGTTTAACGTCCTAAATAAATAAAAGGATGGAAACAGACGACTTCAGTCGTTGTAAAATGGACGTAACAGCAACAAATATGAACAAACATGGAATAATATTAATTACATTAGTTACGGATCCTTCCTGGAAAACAAGACAGGCTGATTATTCTGTTAATTCTTCATTGTATTTTCAGATTGTTCCGTCGTATTTGACAGTATTTATTTTTTTATAGCTATATTTGAGTGTGTAGTCAACTCATATATCCTTTTTTATTTGTAAGGTCGTGACCTCCAAGTAAACAAACTTTATCCGAATCAAACTCCTTTTTTTTAAAGTAGAATCGATCAGAGAATCGATAAAGAATCGTATCGTTAAGCAGCATCAATAATGGAATCATCCTAATGGAGGGATGGGTCCTGCCCACCTTCAGTAGTTCATCCATAACTAAAGAGAAGTTCAGACCCGTTTGTCCTATAACGTAACACAGGTAGATGTTACCTGTCTGTCTATTAGTAGCTTCATTTATGTGGAATCATCTCTGCTTTAAATCCATCAGTGGACTTATTATTAATATCATTACATCTATTTCCAGTTCTCCTCCTAATGTGTGTCTACTCTTTATGGATATCTGCCTAAATATTATTGTATATATGTATGAAGCTGACACTATATTACATTAAATATATTGTGTTTTTACTTCAGTACTGGTTTGATAGGATGTGAGATGTAGTTAAATCTATTAAAGTATGTGATTCACCTGCAACGTTACTGGATAAAAGCAGAGTAGTTGATTAATGTCAGTGATTGTTGTTTTATTAATTAAAGCATCGATTTCATGCATATAAGTATATCAGTTGAGTCAATAACAACCATGTTATGCATCTAATTTGTACTTTTTTCTTTGCAGAAATATCATTTTAATGCCCATAAACAAAAACCTACTAATCCCATGTACTAAATTATTTTTGGTGGATTATTCTAGAGACTATAATGATTAAATATAAACATGTCAGGGTTAAATCATTATAATCTAAATAAAATGAGTCTTTCTGAGGGTTTGTTCCTGTTCTCAGCAGGAAGTCCATGACGTTATAGAAGAGGAAACATGTTTAAACTTCATTTGAATGAGTAACATTTACATTTTCTATTTAAAGTATGAAATGAGTCATAGACTTGAAGGCTGGTAGGTTTAAATGGGTTGTTTTACCAGGGGGAGGTTTTGTTAGCAGCTGTTTCTGTTGTCATGTTATTCTACCTCCAGGCTGTGGGATGACTTATATATTTATATATCTAATTCTAACCTGGGATCTTGTCCTGTCCTCCTAGTTCCTGCGATGCCTTCAGGAACTTCAGCGCCCGCTCGGCCATCTCCTGTTCCCTCCTCCTCTTCCTGCAGGGAACCTTCATCCCTCCATCTCTGGCCTCCTCCTTCTTCACCTCGTTCTCAGCGTTCCTCTTACAGGTCATGACCAGGTCAATCATCTGCTGGATCTGATGACAGAGGATCAAAACTTTATGCACCTTATTCCTGACTTTATGCACCTTATTCCTGACTTTATGCACCTTATTCCTGACTTTATGCACCTTATTCCTGACTTTATGCACCTTATTACTGACTTTATGCACCTTATTACTGACTTTATGCACCTTATTCCTGACTTTATGCACCTTATTACTGACTTTTTGCACCTTATTCCCGACTTTATGCACCTTATTCCTCACTTTATGCACCTTATTCCTGACTTTTTGCACCTTATTCCTGACTTTATGCACCTTATTACTGACTTTATGCACCTTATTCCTCACTTTATGCACCTTATTCCTCACTTTATGCACCTTATTCCTGACTTTATGCACCTTATTACTGACTTTATGCACCTTATTCCTGACTTTATGCACCTTATTCCTGACTTTATGCACCTTATTCCTGACTTTATGCACCTTATTCCTGACTTTATGCACCTTATTCCTGACTTTATGCACCTTATTCCTGACTTTATGCACCTTATTCCTCAATTTATGCACCTTATAAGATGCAAACATTGATTAGTAGCTGCAGCTGTGACATAGATTCTATTGATTAGTAGCTGCAGCTGTGATAGATTCTATTGATTAGTAGTTTATATTGATTAGTAGCTGCAGCTGTGACATAGATTCTATTGATTAGTAGTTTATATTGATTAGTAGCTGCAGCTGTGATAGATTCTATTGATTAGTAGTTTATATTGATTAGTAGCTGCAGCTGTGACAGATTCTATTGATTAGTAGTTTATATTGATTAGTAGCTGCAGCTGTGATATAGTTTATATTGATTAGTAGCTGCAGCTGTGACATAGATTCTATTGATTAGTAGTTTATATTGATTAGTAGCTGCAGCTGTGATATAGTTTATATTGATTAGTAGCTGCAGCTGTGATATAGTTTATATTGATTAGTAGCTGCAGCTGTGATATAGTTTATATTGATTAGTAGCTGCAGCTGTGATATAGTTTATATTGATTAGTAGCTGCAGCTGTGACATAGATTCTATTGATTAGTAGTTTATATTGATTAGTAGCTGCAGCTGTGATAGATCCTACTGATTTCAGCTGTGATTTGTCACCCTGGTGTGTTGGTCTCTGTTGTTGCTGGTCTCCTCCTTCCCTCCACAGCTCCTCCTGGTCCGGGCCTCCTGCACCTCCTCGGTTCTGCAGTGGGCCTGCACCATCTGCCGGGCCCGGGCCACCGACAGCAGGTAGAGGACGGGGCTGTACAGGTAGGAGCGCAGGTAGCCGTCCATGTTCAGCCGGTGGTGTTTGGGAGCTGGGAACGGCTTCTTGAGTTGGTCCAGACTAGAGTCGTATTCACCCATCGGGTACTGACGGACCTGGAGAACCAGGACAGGAAGTCAGGCTTTAAAGGTACAGGAAATAACGAGCAACGGAGAATCTCCACTAATGAATACAGTCAACACCTGCTGCTGATCAAAGCCAGCAGCATCAACACTGTTCTACTCCTGAATGTGGCTGTTTCCTAAAGTCTCCCAGGAGGAGGAGGCTGTTCCTGCAGCAGCTTATTGAACATGGTGTTAGAATCTGTGTTTCTATCATCAATGGCTGAAACCACCTTATTCCCGACTTTTTGCACCTTATTCCCGACTTTATGCACCTTATTCCCGACTTTTTGCACCTTATTCCCGACTTTATGCACCTTATTCCCGACTTTATGCACCTTATTCCCGACTTTTTGCACCTTATTCCCGACTTTTTGCACCTTATTCCCGACTTTATGCACCTTATTCCTCACTTTATGCACCTTATTCCCCACTTTATGCACCTTATTCCTCACTTTATGCACCTTATTCCCCACTTTATGCACCTTATTCCTCACTTTATGCGCCTTATTCCTGACTTTTTGCACCTTATTCCTGACTTTTCGCACCTTATTCCCGACTTTATGCACCTTACTCCTGACTTTTTGCACCTTATTCCTGACTTTTTGCACCTCACTCCTGACGTTTTGCACCTTATTCCTGACTTTTATCACCTTACTTCAACAGTAAATGTGTGATTCTTGTCTAAACTGGTCATACCTTTCCGTCCTTCTGGCCCATCAGGTACTCCCGGGCCTGCCGCTCCACCCCGGCCGACAGCTCAGGAGGAGGGTTGGCCCGAGCCTTCACCAGAGCGTGATGCAGCGCTGGGATGAACTGGTCCAGATGAGGCATCACCAGGCTGCCTGATCCCTGAGAGTCTGCTGCTTCACTGGAGGAGGAGGAGGAGGAGGAGGAGGAGGAGGAGGAGGCTGTGGAGGAAACAACAAACATACACATTTACCTCATCAGGAATCACTGTCAGATCCACATTAAATGAGGAACAGGGAAGATGCTGCTCATAGAGACTAGTGATGCACCAATCCAGGTTTTTCTGATCCAATCCCATCATTACTAAATGAATAAACCAGACTTTAGTAGAATAAACTAGACTTTAGTAGAATAAACTAGACTTTAGAAGAATAAACTAGACTTTAGAAGAATAAACTAGACTTTAGAAGAATAAACTAGACTTTAGAAGAATAAACTAGACTTTAGGAGAATAAACTAGACTTTAGGAGAATAAACTAGACTTTAGGAGAATAAACTAGACTTTAGGAGAATAAACTAGACTTTAGGAGAATAAACTAGACTTTAGGAGAATAAACTAGACTTTAGGAGAATAAACTAGACTTTAGGAGAATAAACTAGACTTTAGAAGAATAAACTAGACTTTAGAAGAATAAACTAGACTTTAGAAGAATAAACTAGACTTTAGGAGAATAAACTAGACTTTAGTAGAATAAACTAGACTTTAGGAGAATAAACTAGACTTTAGGAGAATAAACTAGACTTTAGAAGAATAAACTAGACTTTAGGAGAATAAACTAGACTTTAGATGAATAAACTAGACTTTAGAAGAATAAACTAGACTTTAGATGAATAAACTAGACTTTAGAAGAATAAACTAGACTTTAGGAGAATAAACTAGACTTTAGGAGAATAAACTAGACTTTAGGAGAATAAACTAGACTTTAGGAGAATAAACTAGACTTTAGGAGAATAAACTAGACTTTAGGAGAATAAACTAGACTTTAGGAGAATAAACTAGACTTTAGGAGAATAAACTAGACTTTAGGAGAATAAACTAGACTTTAGAAGAATAAACTAGACTTTAGGAGAATAAACTAGACTTTAGAAGAATAAACTAGACTTTAGGAGAATAAACTAGACTTTAGGAGAATAAACTAGACTTTAGGAGAATAAACTAGACTTTAGGAGAATAAACTAGACTTTAGGAGAATAAACTAGACTTTAGGAGAATAAACTAGACTTTAGGAGGATAAACTAGACTTTAGGAGAATAAACTAGACTTTAGGAGAATAAACTAGACTTTAGAAGAATAAACTAGACTTTAGGAGAATAAACTAGACTTTAGGAGAATAAACTAGACTTTAGGAGAATAAACTAGACTTTAGGAGAATAAACTAGACTTTAGTAGAATAAACTAGACTTTAGGAGGATAAACTAGACTTTAGGAGAATAAACTAGACTTTAGGAGAATAAACTAGACTTTAGAAGAATAAACTAGACTTTAGAAGGATAAACTAGACTTTAGGGAAATAAACTAGACTTTAGGAGAATAAACTAGACTTTAGGAGAATAAACTAGACTTTAGGAGAATAAACTAGACTTTAGGAGAATAAACTAGACTTCAGGAGAATAAACTAGACTTCAGGAGAATAAACTAGACTTTAGTAGAATAAACTAGACTTTAGTAGAATAAACTAGACTTTAGAAGAATAAACTAGACTTTAGGAGAATAAACTAGACTTTAGTAGAATAAACTAGACTTTAGAAGAATAAACTAGACTTTAGGAGAATAAACTAGACTTTAGGAGAATAAACTAGACTTTAGGAGAATAAACTAGACTTTAGAAGAATAAACTAGACTTTACAAGGATAAACTAGACTTTAGAAGGATAAACTAGACTTTAGGGAAATAAACTAGACTTTAGAAGAATAAACTAGACTTTAGAAGGATAAACTAGACTTTAGGGAAATAAACTAGACTTTAGGAGAATAAACTAGACTTTAGGAGAATAAACTAGACTTTAGGAGAATAAACTAGACTTTAGGAGAATAAACTAGACTTCAGGAGAATAAACTAGACTTCAGGAGAATAAACTAGACTTTAGTAGAATAAACTAGACTTTAGTAGAATAAACTAGACTTTAGAAGAATAAACTAGACTTTAGGAGAATAAACTAGACTTTAGTAGAATAAACTAGACTTTAGAAGAATAAACTAGACTTTAGGAGAATAAACTAGACTTTAGGAGAATAAACTAGACTTTAGGAGAATAAACTAGACTTTAGAAGAATAAACTAGACTTTACAAGGATAAACTAGACTTTAGAAGGATAAACTAGACTTTAGGAGAATAAACTAGACTTTAGAAGAATAAACTAGACTTTAGGAGAATAAACTAGACTTTAGTAGAATAAACTAGACTTTAGGAGAATAAACTAGACTTTAGGAGAATAAACTAGACTTTAGAAGAATAAACTAGACTTTAGGAGAATAAACTAGACTTTAGATGAATAAACTAGACTTTAGAAGAATAAACTAGACTTTAGATGAATAAACTAGACTTTAGAAGAATAAACTAGACTTTAGGAGAATAAACTAGACTTTAGGAGAATAAACTAGACTTTAGGAGAATAAACTAGACTTTAGGAGAATAAACTAGACTTTAGGAGAATAAACTAGACTTTAGGAGAATAAACTAGACTTTAGGAGAATAAACTAGACTTTAGGAGAATAAACTAGACTTTAGGAGAATAAACTAGACTTTAGAAGAATAAACTAGACTTTAGGAGAATAAACTAGACTTTAGAAGAATAAACTAGACTTTAGGAGAATAAACTAGACTTTAGGAGAATAAACTAGACTTTAGGAGAATAAACTAGACTTTAGGAGAATAAACTAGACTTTAGGAGAATAAACTAGACTTTAGGAGAATAAACTAGACTTTAGGAGGATAAACTAGACTTTAGGAGAATAAACTAGACTTTAGGAGAATAAACTAGACTTTAGAAGAATAAACTAGACTTTAGGAGAATAAACTAGACTTTAGGAGAATAAACTAGACTTTAGGAGAATAAACTAGACTTTAGGAGAATAAACTAGACTTTAGTAGAATAAACTAGACTTTAGGAGGATAAACTAGACTTTAGGAGAATAAACTAGACTTTAGGAGAATAAACTAGACTTTAGAAGAATAAACTAGACTTTAGAAGGATAAACTAGACTTTAGGGAAATAAACTAGACTTTAGGAGAATAAACTAGACTTTAGGAGAATAAACTAGACTTTAGGAGAATAAACTAGACTTTAGGAGAATAAACTAGACTTCAGGAGAATAAACTAGACTTCAGGAGAATAAACTAGACTTTAGTAGAATAAACTAGACTTTAGTAGAATAAACTAGACTTTAGAAGAATAAACTAGACTTTAGGAGAATAAACTAGACTTTAGTAGAATAAACTAGACTTTAGAAGAATAAACTAGACTTTAGGAGAATAAACTAGACTTTAGGAGAATAAACTAGACTTTAGGAGAATAAACTAGACTTTAGAAGAATAAACTAGACTTTACAAGGATAAACTAGACTTTAGAAGGATAAACTAGACTTTAGGAGAATAAACTAGACTTTAGGAGAATAAACTAGACTTTAGGAGAATAAACTAGACTTTAGGAGAATAAACTAGACTTTAGGAGAATAAACTAGACTTTAGGAGAATAAACTAGACTTTAGGAGAATAAACTAGACTTTAGGAGAATAAACTAGACTTTAGGAGAATAAACTAGACTTTAGGAGAATAAACTAGACTTTAGGAGAATAAACTAGACTTTAGAAGGATAAACTAGACTTTAGAAGGATAAACTAGACTTTAGGAGAATAAACTAGACTTTAGTAGAATAAACTAGACTTTAGAAGGATAAACTAGACTTTAGAAGGATAAACTAGACTTTAGGAGAATAAACTAGACTTTAGGAGAATAAACTAGACTTTAGGAGAATAAACTAGACTTTAGGAGAATAAACTAGACTTTAGAAGGATAAACTAGACTTTAGAAGGATAAACTAGACTTTAGAAGGATAAACTAGACTTTAGAAGGATAAACTAGACTTTAGTAGAATGAACTAGACTTTAGAAGAGTAAACTAGTCTTTAGGAGAATAAACTAGACTTTAGAAGAATAAACTAGACTTTACAAGGATAAACTAGACTTTAGAAGGATAAACTAGACTTTAGGAGAATAAACTAGACTTTAGGAGAATAAACTAGACTTTAGGAGAATAAACTAGACTTTAGGAGAATAAACTAGACTTTAGGAGAATAAACTAGACTTTAGGAGAATAAACTAGACTTTAGGAGAATAAACTAGACTTTAGAAGAGTAAACTAGTCTTTAGGAGAATAAACTAGACTTTAGGAGAATAAACTAGACTTTAGGAGAATAAACTAGACTTTAGAAGAATAAACTAGACTTTAGTAGAATAAACTAGACTTTAGAAGAATAAACTAGACTTTAGAAGAATAAACTAGACTTTAGAAGAATAAACTAGACTTTAGTAGAATAAACTAGACTTTAGAAGAATAAACTAGACTTTAGGAGGAAGGTGCTCATAGAGACAAAGCTGATTTACAGTTCTATTCAGCTCAGTGGGAGAGTAAAAGCCTCTTTTAGATTGTTCTTTTCATTTAGTTTCAGGCACCAGGCATCAATAGATGAGCTAACAGATAACTCATAATCTAACCCACCCAGCCGTCTCTGTGATACTCACCAGTGTTGGACACATCTCTGGTCTCTGGGAAGATGAACAAGGCGTGGAGACACCTCCTCCAACCTTCTTCTCTCTCTGAGAACACAGCAGACATCTTTACAAGCAGGAAACTACCAACAAATATAAAGATACTAATACTGAATTTATCTTTATGATGTCACTTCATGGATACAAACACATTTATAGACCACTGCTAGGTAAAAGAGCTACTGCTTTCTAGTTATTACTATATCTAACCAATTTAAGAAGAACCAAATTAGAATTCACATGAAAATACTAAATAAAAACTATTAAAAGAAGACCATAAACCCAGTAGAAGCCCACATGGGTGATACTGTACCACTGGGTGCTGCCATCTGGACACTGGACAGCAGGAAGAGGAAGCCTCTCTCTGTGAGCTGGGTCACCAGAACCTGAATAAAACAGACACACCACTGTCATTCTACAGTTTTTACTCCATTTAACGTCAATCATTTCCTTCCATCAACCCTTTACCTTCTTCCTGTCTTTCATAATACTCCTTCCACATGTGAAGATAAGAAAGAGAACAGATAGAAACCGAACATGACACATTTTAACCTGAGACGGGTTCAAATCATCTGTTTTATGTTGATTTTCTTAAACCTATTTCATGCTGCAGCTTAGCAACAGGCTGGAAACTTTCCATGGGAATTAAGAGGAATAAATCCAAAATTGAAGGTTGGTCCTTAACAGGAAACTTAAATGTAGTTTGGGGAAATATATTGTAGCATAATCTTATATTTAAAAGGGATAGTTGAACTTGGTCATAGCCATGGTCATTTGTTGGTTTCCCTCATCAAAACAGCAAATATAATAACGGTATTAATGTTTAAATAATAAATAAAAACACATTCATACAGTAGATAAGTAGCTCGTAACTTAGGTACATGTGGTATATGTGGAATATTTGTTAAATTCCCAGCTTAACTTCCCATAGAAGGTAAATTTACTGGAACTTTTCTACCACTTCACAACTCTAGTGGTAGATACTGGATGAATGGATGGATGGATGGATGGATGGATGGATGAATAGATGAATGAATGATTGGATGAATGGATCAATGGATGAATAGATGAATGAATGATTGGATGAATGGATCAATGGATGAATAGATGAATGAATGATTGGATGAATGGATCAATGGATGGATGAATGAATAGATGAATGGATGGATGGAAAGATGAATGAATAAATGAATGGATAAATGGATGGAAGGATGAATGAATGAATGATTGGATGAATTAACGGATGACTGATTGATTGGATGAATGAAAGAATGAATAAATGAATGGATGGAAGGATGATTGAAAGGATGAATAAATGGATGGATGAATGAATGAATGCTTCATAAAGTAGACCCACCACTCTCTTGGCCTCCAGTTCCTGCAGCAGTCTGGTTATACTGGTCTTTGACCGACTTCCATCAACCACCTCCAGCAGACTGCAGTAATGGCCGTGCTTCACCACTACACACACAACAACACACACACACAATAAATAACACACACATTATAATACACATACAACACACACACACACACACACAATAAAACACAGTAAAACACACAAAACCCTTTTTATAATAACTAAATACATGTAGTTAACATAGATGTGTAGAGGATTTATAATAATGACTAAATAGATGTAGTTAACATAGATGTGTAGAGGATTTATAATAATAACTAAATACATGTAGTTAACATAGATGTCTAGAGGATTTATAATAATAACTTAATACATGTAGTTAGCATCGATGTAATGTAGGTTGAGGTGACGTCACCTTCCTGGCTGCTGCTGCTGCTGCAGTAGAGGCTGTAGGAGAACAGGTCAGAGGGCAGCAGCTCCTTCACCTTCTCAAACCTCATCAACCAACCGATTTCTAACTTCTCTGGTCTGAAGGAGACGTGATAAACAAGAGAAAATCATTTTTAGATTTGAGGAAACACAAAAATCGTTATGCACCGTACACAAACATTTCACAAACGAGTTGTTGCCCAACTATGGTCAGTGTAGTGCAGAGTAGTTTCATGATTTCATTTTAAATAGAAACATTTGATCAAATTGAGAGTTTGATTTAAACTGTTGAAAATAAAAGGATAACATTTTTATATATAGACAAGAAATATATAGATATTTTTTATACACCTTTATCACCTTTATACACCTTTATCCCTGGACAGACTCTGGTGTTGAGTGGATGTAGAGAATCATTACAGCCATAGAAATAATATTATGACTTATATCATACAACTAGACACTCTGAGGCTGTCGGGGGTCGGTGCATGGGAATCAATTGCACCGAATTGACCACCAGGTTGCTAAGGATGGTGCAGAGTGTTAGTATTATCTATCTCAAAAAGTTTGGTGAGCCTGTGAACTTTAGATCCAAAGTTATTAAGGGAAACCCATGAGCCAATCAGTTTTGAGGAGGCGGGGTCCCAATACTTTGGAATCAGTTTGATTGGTCTTCAACATGATCTCCACCAAGTTATATAGTTGTAGGAACTTTAGATCCAAAGTTATTGATGAAAACCATTCAGCCAATCAGCTTTCAGCCTGACATCATGAGCCAATCAGCTTTCAGCTGAGTTGCTGAGCAGCTTTCTCCAGCAGCTGGGCCGTTACCATGGTGACTAACTGCTCTGCTACATTTGAATTCATGACTAACCGACTAAATCTGAGGAGGCAGAAAGGCTACCTCTGGTTGGAACACACGACGAACAAATGCTCATAATTAGAAAACCGTAAAAGATGGAGACAAAATGATCATATTTTCTGAGAGCAGACCTTCCCCCGGTCGTACTGATATCATTTTTATTTCTGTATCTTAAAAAACGTGAGCACAGGAGCAGTTTAAAAAGTAGGAGGATTTTGAAAATCAAGGTTTTTCAAATTCAAATTTAATATGGGACTGAATGGGAGCAAAAGAGGGACCAAGCTGTGTTTGGAGGCTCGTAGCAAGAAAACCGTAAAACTCTCAGCTTGGTTAGTGGTATTTTATCGATCAGGACGGTCGTGCCTACGTCTTGATATAAAAATTATTGATGTGCGTTTAAAATTGTGGCTCCTCCAGCAATTTATAAATTTATTTTTCAGAGCTGTTTTCTCTCCCTCTACACTCTAACGATGACATCACCACTCTAGCCTCTAGAGGCTCCTCCCATCCAGAATGAATGGGGACAAAATTCCAGATAAAAATGGAGACTATGTCGCCATAGTAACGGGAATCTCTGAGAAAAGTCATTCCACATCATTCCCGGCCGAGCCTTCACCAGGTCAACTCACCCTCAGTGCATTGTTCAATGCTCTGGGGGTCAGTTGGACTGGACCAGACCCAACTAATGACCTGAAGCTCTTTACACAAAGCTACTTCCCAATAAACCAATTCAATGCATTTCTAAAATCTGAAGTCAAGTTTAAACAATAAAAAAAAAGTCAGTCAAAGCTGAAAAAAAGAAAAAGCATCAGAAAACTAAAGCACTGATGCAGTTATGAGGAAGAGCTGGAATTTCCTGAGCTATATATAGAAAAACATGGGTTTTTGTAGGTGTGTTCTTTCCACTTTTGAAGGAACCAGTCACTAAAGTTGTCTCTCTACCATCTAGTTAAAGATAAACTCACCTCATGCCTCAGTCTGCACTAAACACACATGCATTTGATTGGATCTGGAGGTGAGTGGAGGACTCACAGTTTGTGGGGTAGGAATGGAGGGGAGGAGGACCGCAGGGCGATCTGGAACAGAACCCGGTCGGCTTTTACCAAATCACCGGTCCACACGGTGAACTGAGCCCGCTCTGTCAGACAGGAACAGACAGGAGGACGTCATCACAGAGAATTACAGGGAAAGACAAGGAGGAAAAAAGGATATTTGATGTGTTATTACTGTAAATGTTAAAGTCTGGTGTAATAAAATGAAAAACAGAACATTACTCACCTTTACTGTGTTCTGCTGACTGACTGTTCAACCTGTCAATCACACAGCAAACAGAGATCAGGAACTGATATTTAAAGCATGAACAAATCCTGTTAATTACGTTACTGTCAAAACAATCGTTAGTTTAGGCTGCATTTAATGTAAAGATGCTGTAAAATTAATAGTAAATACTATTTATTTTTAACCCTTTATTGCATAGTGTTGCTATATGGCAACAACTACTTTATCTTCATTTTTCTAAAAAGTTGTGATATAAAATCTATGTTTTTACAGCGAGGTGTGAAAAGGAGGCTTTTATTTTGAAGGACATACAATTGATGAGGTCACATGACCAGGATATCCTGTTTGCTCATGGACATTCGACATGTGAGCTTTTATTTAGAATGTGGGAAAATTTTCACCAAATAAAAAAAAATTCAATTTAATTAAATTTTGATGAAGTTTTTTTTTTCTAAGATGCTAAAATATTTACATAGCAGGAAACTATCCTGATACTATTTACAACTTTTTCTTATATTTCTTAAATATATCTATTATTTAGACTATTTTAAGTGATAAATATTCAAAACATTATTTATCATGTTTAAGTATTTTTTCATGCAATAGAGGGTTAATTGTGGATTTCACCACAGTAGTTATGTCAGTTTCATTATCGTTGCATGGTTCTACACTGAGGAAGAGGAAACATATGGTTCTATATGTTTGTGACTGATAAACAAATTCAAGTAAAATACTCCATCATGAAACCGCCTTGTCCTATATTCTAATTCAAGTGAAATATTATGTTTAAAATAGCACATGTAAAAATGAAAGCAAAGCAACCGTTGCATTGGAGCATGAAAAGAAAAACCTATTCAAAAATATGGAAAGCTGGTGTTGTCTGGACCAGGGCTGGTGGTAAAGAGTCAATCATCATCATACCTGACGGGGGCCAGAGATTTACTGGGAAGTGGAGAATCTTTTCCTTTAAACTCGAAGGAGACAACAGCGTAGGGACAAACATGACGAGGTCGCTGCCGCAGCTCATCAAACATGTACTCATAGAAGTAATGCTGCAATAAACACAGGGATTTAAAGGAACTTTACCTCTGACAAGCAACTTTTAATACATATAAAAACATTTAACAAAACTAAAATCATCATCAGACACTTACAGCTCTTATGAACAAAACCCTGACATGCAAGGTCTGTGCAGTTTATATATTTATTTATATATATGTAAGGGTGTGTTTGCAGCTTGCATGTGTTATATTAATGGGTGTTTTTGCAGGTTGCATGTGTTATATTAATGGGTGTGTTTGCAGGTTGCATGTGTTATATTAATGGGTGTGTTTGCAGGTTGCATGTGTTATATTAATGGGTGTGTTTGCAGGTTGCGTGTGTTATATTAACAGATGGTTTTGCGAGTCGTGTGTGTTATATTAACGTGTGTTTTTGCGGGTCACGTATGTTATATTAACAGGTATTTTTGCAGGTTGTGTGTGTTATATTAACAGGTATTTTTGCAGGTTGTGTGTGTGTTATATTAACGGGTGTTTTTGCAGGTTGTGTGTGTTATATTAACAGGTATTTTTGCAGGTTGTGTGTGTGTTATATTAACGGGTGTTTTTGCAGGTTGTGTGTGTTATATTAATGGGTGTTTGTGCAGGTTGTGTGTGTGTTATATTAACAGGTGTTTGTGCAGGTTGTGTGTTATATTAACAGGTGTTTGTGCAGGTTGTGTGTGTGTTATATTAACAGGTGTTTGTGCAGGTTGTGTGTTATATTAACAGGTGTTTTTGCAGGTTGTGTGTGTTATATTAACAGGTGTTTGTGCAGGTTGTGTGTGTGTTATATTAACAGGTGTTTGTGCAGGTTGTGTGTTATATTAACAGGTGTTTGTGCAGGTTGTGTGTTATATTAACAGGTGTTTGTGCAGGTTGTGTGTGTGTTATATTAACGGGTGTTTTTGCAGGTTGTGTGTTATATTAACAGGTGTTTGTGCAGGTTGTGTGTTATATTAACGGGTGTTTGTGCAGGTTGTGTGTGTGTTATATTAACAGGTGTTTTTGCAGGTTGTGTGTGTGTTATATTAACAGGTGTTTGTGCAGGTTGTGTGTGTGTTATATTAACAGGTGTTTGTGCAGGTTGTGTGTTATATTAACGGGTGTTTTTGCAGGTTGTGTGTGTTATATTAATGGGTGTTTTTGCAGGTTGTGTGTGTGTTATATTAACAGGTGTTTGTGCAGGTTGTGTGTGTGTTATATTAACAGGTGTTTGTGCAGGTTGTGTGTTATATTAACGGGTGTTTGTGCAGGTTGTGTGTGTTATATTAACGGGTGTTTTAGCAGGTTGTGTGTGTTATATTAACGGGTGTTTGTGCAGGTTGTGTGTGTGTTATATTAACAGGTGTTTGTGCAGGTTGTGTGTTATATTAACGGGTGTTTTAGCAGGTTGTGTGCGATATATTAACAGGTGTTTGTGCAGGTTGTGTGTGTTATATTAATTAATATTTACCTGTGTGAGCTCAAAGGCGCGGTAGGAGGTGAGGGAGGTGACCTTGCTGGAGTTTTTGGAGAGGTGGCTGTCGAAGCGAGGCGTTGGATCTAGAAGGTTCTTAATGTTTTCATACATGCTTTTTACTTTCCCCTGAAAACAAAAGTAGATGCAACTTGTTAAAAAGATGAATCTACAGCAGCAGATCCTGGTTTGAGTCCCGGCCGGAGCATTCCTTTACTGCATTGGAGGTCATTGATATCAAAAAGCAAATGTTTTTATTGCTAATTCTAAAGCACAGGTGACAGAAGCAGCATCAACTATGATGATGATGCAGCCAGATGATTTACCTTCAACACTTTGAAGATGAGGATCTCCCCTGTGGCTCCAGGAGTGAAGGGATTAACCTGGAGCAGGTCTGAGTACCTGGATAGATAAACACCTGTAGACACACACATTTCAGTAAACTCCCACATCAGTCCTCTACATCATTAGTCTCCAGCAGAAATTACACTTCATGCTGTCTCCTTTCACCAGGAATTCTAGGAATCATCAATTAACACCTTTTGAATGCTGGGTTACAGTAACTACCTGTTACAGTGTCTACCTGTATCTACCTGTTACAGTGTCTACCTGTATCTACCTGTTACAGTGTCTACCTGTTACAGTGTCTACCTGTGTCTACCTGTTACAGTGTCTACCTGTATCTACCTGTTACAGTGTCTACCTGTGTCTACCTGTTACAGTGTCTACCTGTATCTACCCGTTACAGTGTCTACCTGTATCTACCCGTTACAGTGTCTACCTGTATCTACCTGTTACAGTGTCTACCTGTTACAGTGTCTACCTGTATCTACCTGTTACAGTGTCTACCTGTTACAGTGTCTACCTGTATCTACCTGTTACAGTGTCTACCTGTTACAGTGTCTACCTGTATCTACCTGTTACAGTGTCTACCTGTTACAGTATCTACCTGTATCTACCTGTGACAGTGTCTACCTGTTACAGTGTCTACCTGTATCTACCTGTTACAGTGTCTACCTGTTACAGTGTCTACCTGTTACAGTGTCTACCTGTATCTATCTGTTACAGTGTCTACCTGTATCTATCTGTTACAGTATCTACCTGTTACAGTGTCTACCTGTTACAGTGTCTACCTGTATCTATCTGTTACAGTGTCTACCTGTTACAGTGTCTACCTGTTACAGTGTCTACCTGTTACAGTGTCTACCTGTGTCTACCTGTTACAGTGTCTACCTGTATCTACCCGTTACAGTGTCTACCTGTATCTACCCGTTACAGTGTCTACCTGTATCTACCTGTTACAGTGTCTACCTGTTACAGTGTCTACCTGTATCTACCTGTTACAGTGTCTACCTGTTACAGTGTCTACCTGTATCTACCTGTTACAGTGTCTACCTGTTACAGTGTCTACCTGTATCTACCTGTTACAGTGTCTACCTGTTACAGTATCTACCTGTATCTACCTGTGACAGTGTCTACCTGTTACAGTGTCTACCTGTTACAGTGTCTACCTGTTACAGTGTCTACCTGTATCTACCTGTTACAGTGTCTACCTGTTACAGTGTCTACCTGTATCTATCTGTTACAGTGTCTACCTGTATCTATCTGTTACAGTATCTACCTGTTACAGTGTCTACCTGTTACAGTGTCTACCTGTATCTATCTGTTACAGTGTCTACCTGTTACAGTGTCTACCTGTTACAGTGTCTACCTGTATCTACCTGTTACAGTGTCTACCTGTTACAGTGTCTACCTGTTACAGTGTCTACCTGTTACAGTGTCTACCTGTATCTATCTGTTACAGTATCTACCTGTTACAGTGTCTACCTGTTACAGTGTCTACCTGTTACAGTGTCTACCTGTTACAGTGTCTACCTGTATCTATCTGTTACAGTATCTACCTGTTACAGTATCTACCTGTTACAGTGTCTACCTGTTACAGTGTCTACCTGTATCTACCTGTTACAGTATCTACCTGTTACAGTATCTACCTGTTACAGTATCTACCTGTTAGTAGATCTCACATTGTCTACCTGTATCAAAACGTTACAGTATCTACCTGTATCTATCTGTTACAGTATCTACCTGTTACAGTGTCTACCTGTTACAGTGTCTACCTGTTACAGTATCTACCTGTATCTACCTGTTACAGTGTCTACCTGTTACAGTGTCTACCTGTTACAGTGTCTACCTGTTACAGTATCTACCTGTTACAGTATCTACCTGTATCTATCTGTTACAGTATCTACCTGTTACAGTGTCTACCTGTTACAGTATCTACCTGTTACAGTATCTACCTGTATCCATCTGTTACAGTATCCATCTGTTACAGTATCTACCTGTTACAGTGTCTACCTGTTACAGTGTCTACCTGTTACAGTGTCTACCTGTTACAGTGTCTACCTGTTACAGTGTCTACCTGTTAGTAGATCTCACATTGTCTACCTGTATCAAAACGTTACAGTATCTACCTGTATCTATCTGTTACAGTGTCTACCTGTTACAGTGTCTACCTGTTACAGTGTCTACCTGTTACAGTGTCTACCTGTTACAGTGTCTACCTGTATCTATCTGTTACAGTATCTACCTGTTACAGTGTCTACCTGTTACAGTGTCTACCTGTTACAGTGTCTACCTGTTACAGTATCTACCTGTTACAGTATCTACCTGTTACAGTATCTACCTGTTACAGTGTCTACCTGTTACAGTGTCTACCTGTTACAGTGTCTACCTGTTACAGTGTCTACCTGTTACAGTGTCTACCTGTTAGTAGATCTCACATTATCTACCTGTATCAAAACGTTACAGTATCTACCTGTATCTATCTGTTACAGTATCTACCTGTTACAGTGTCTACCTGTTACAGTGTCTACCTGTTACAGTATCTACCTGTATCTACCTGTTACAGTGTCTACCTGTTACAGTGTCTACCCGTTACAGTGTCTACCTGTTACAGTGTCTACCTGTTACAGTATCTACCTGTTACAGTATCTACCTGTATCTATCTGTTACAGTATCTACCTGTTACAGTGTCTACCTGTTACAGTATCTACCTGTATCCATCTGTTACAGTATCCATCTGTTACAGTATCTACCTGTTACAGTGTCTACCTGTTACAGTGTCTACCTGTTACAGTGTCTACCTGTTACAGTGTCTACCTGTTACAGTGTCTACCTGTTACAGTGTCTACCTGTTAGTAGATCTCACATTGTCTACCTGTATCAAAACGTTACAGTATCTACCTGTATCTATCTGTTACAGTGTCTACCTGTTACAGTGTCTACCTGTTACAGTGTCTACCTGTTACAGTGTCTACCTGTTACAGTGTCTACCTGTATCTATCTGTTACAGTATCTACCTGTTACAGTGTCTACCTGTTACAGTGTCTACCTGTTACAGTGTCTACCTGTTACAGTATCTACCTGTTACAGTGTCTAACTGTTACAGTGTCTACCTGTTACAGTGTCTACCTGTTACAGTGTCTACCTGTTACAGTGTCTACCTGTTAGTAGATCTCACATTATCTACCTGTATCAAAACGTTACAGTATCTACCTGTATCTATCTGTTACAGTATCTACCTGTTACAGTATCTACCTGTTTATACCTGTTACAGTAGCTCTTACAGTATCTACCCGTTACAGTATTTACCTGTATCTACCTGTTAAGAGTAGCTCTTACAGTATCTACCTGCATCTACCTGTTACAGTATCTACCTGTATTTACCTGTTACAGTAGCTCTTACAGTATCTACCTGTATCTACCTGTTACAGTATCTACCTGTATTTACCTGTTACAGTATCTACCTGTATTTACCTGTTACAGTAGCTCTTACAGTATCTACCTGTATCTACCTGTTACAGTATCTACCTGTATTTACCTGTTACAGTAGCTCTTACAGTATCTACCTGTTACAGTATCTACCTGTATTTACCTGTTACAGTAGCTCTTACAGTATCTACCTGTATCTACCTGTTACAGTATCTACCTGTATTTCCAGTTACTGTATCTACCTGTATCTACCTGTTACAGTATCTACCTGTTAGTAGATCTCACATTATCTACCTGTATCAAAACGTTACAGTATCTACCTGTTACAGTATCTACCTGTATCTAGCTGTTAGAGTAGCTCTTACAGTATCTACCTGTTACAGTATCTACCTGCATTTACCTGTATTTACCTGTTAGAGTAGCTCTTACAGTATCTACCTGTTACAGTATCTACCTGCATTTACCTTTATTTACCTGTATTTACCTGTTAGAGTAGCTCTTACAGTATCTACCTGTTCACTCCTACCTTTGTTGGGGTTTCCCAGCACTGTGAGCCAGCTCTGACCCACAAACAGCCCTTTCTCACACAGTGCAGGAAGCTGTAAGAGAAAACACATTCAACTGAACAGGTGGACATTTACATAGAAAGATAATCATAAGTCATGTGATACCAAGTGATTATATGAAAATGATTTTTGTATTCAGTGTTGATTTCAATGTCTGATCTTTGTTCAGACACAATACAGGTGCTGGTCATATAATTAGAATATAATGAAATGGTTGATTTATTTCAGTAATTCCATTCACAAAGTGAAACTTGTATAATGTTTACATTCATTTCACATATCTTTTAATATTGATAATTATATCTGACAACTAATGAAAACCCCAATTTGAGTATCTCAGAAAATTAGAATATTGTGGAAATGTTCGATATTGAAGACACCTGGTTCTAATTAGCTAATTAAGTCCAAACACCTTTAAGGCCTTTAAATGGTCTCAGTCTAGTTCTGTAGGATCCACCATCATAGAAAAGATGCTGACCTGACAGGTGGCCTAAAGACCACCATGGACACCTGGACCAAGGAGGACTAGACACTAAAGGTCATTGTTATAGAGGCTGTTCACAGAGTCCAAGACCATTAATAGAAAGGTGAAGGGAAGGAAAATGTGGTAGATGCAACACCCAACAACACAAAATGTGTTGTGGATGGATAAAGAGTGGACTACAGCCAGTCAGAGCTTCAAGAACCACCAACACAGACGTATGAAGACATGTCACATTCCTGGTGTCCACCACTCTGGAACCAGAGACAGCGTCAGAAGGGTCTGGACTAAAGACAAACAGGACTGGACTGCTGCTGAGTCCACTGTTATGTTCTCTGATCAGAGTAAGTGTTCTTTGTAAATCAAGGTCTCAGAGTCTGGAGGAAGAGAGGAGAGGTTCAGAAACCATGTTGTTGAGGTCTAGGGTAAAGGTTCCAGTCAGTGGTGGAAGTCCAAGATCAACACAGCCGTCTACCAGGAAGTTCTAGAGCTCTTCCTGCTGCTGACCAACTTTATGGAGATGCAGATTTCATTTTCCAACAGGAACCTGGACACAGTGCTGAAGCTACCAGAAGAAGAACCAAAACACTCCCTAGACCTTAACCCCATAGAAAATCTATATGAAGAGGAAGATGTGATACAGCAGAACCAACAGAGAAGAGCTGAAGACCACGATCAGATCAACCTGGGCTCTACAACACCTGAGATAGACAAAGACTGATGGACTCCATGCTGCAGCGATGCAGGAATTCAGGAACAAGGAGAAACAACTAAGTATTAATGCATCAGAGGAGTTAAACTCAGTTTGATCCTGGGTCACATCAGTGTTCTGGTTTCACTCAAAGGACAATTATAAAGATCATATATATGTATTATTGTTATTATATATGTTATTATATTAGATAATTACCTCTCCACTCATAATAGTGATTTTAAACAACCTTCGTGGCCGATTGAGAAAAAGATGTTGGAGTTAATGAAGTCGTACAAAGACAACGTGACCAGCGTGTCTCCGTTAACTTCAACATTTATTCACTGTAAATAAATCACACCAGTCTGTGAAGCTCTGGAGGGACCACAGGAAATGAGCTGGAGACCAGATCTGGGCCCCGGGCCTCGGGTTGGACACCTATGATGTACATGCTCCTACTTTTCAGATGGCCAACATTTCTATAAATCGTTTTTTAGGTTCTGTCTGTAATGAATGCATATAATACACACGTTTCACTATTTGAATGGAATTACTGAAATAAATCGACTGTTTTCATGATATTCTAATTATATGAACAGCACCTGTAGAGTATTTTAAATCACTAGCTTCTTTGTTCACTTCAGATGAAACAGTAGGAAAATAATTATGACACATGGTGAAGTGTAAATGAATGAAGCCATCTGTTTAATCCTGTTAAATGAAAGTCACTCATGCTGAATAAATACATAGTGTAACTATAAAATAAAGGTGATTGTATTGACAGTGATAACGATTGTTTCCTTAATCCCAGCTGAGCGTTAACTCACCTTCACAGCATCAACCAGCAGGAAACAGTAGCTCTCCTCCAGCTCCATGTCAGTCCTGCCTTCAGCCTTCATCTCCTTCCTCTTCTCCACAAACTGAAATAATAGGAAAGAAGAATCTCAGCTTCTCAAACATTAAAGGTGCCGGCAGCACGACAGCAGTGTTAGACGCTCCTCTGACCTCCTTCTCCTGCAGCTCGCTGTGGACGAGGCGTGGCGTGCTGTAGATGAAGGAGCCGGCGGAGCTGGAGTCGATGTAGCTGGACGTGAGGATGGTCAGCATGTCCTCGTACTCTCTGGACTCTGTAGAGACGTGATGCACCAGAGCTGGAACATAACACACAGGATACAACAGTCAGAATGTGGTCTCTATTCCTGGAATCTATGAACTCATGAATAATACTAGAATCTATCAGAGAGACAGAGGATCAGAGGAAAACCAGCTGGATTCAAACCAAGGCTGCCTTAAAGTGTAAGTGAAGGATGTTAAATTCTATCTCAAGGATTTTCTCTGATCAACTAGTTTATTTTACATCACATTTACTCTGGTTTATAGTCGTTACTGGACTGGTTTCATAAACTCCATGTTCCTAAAGTTCCAGTGAGAGAGTCTGCTGCTGAATGTGAATATTCCTCAGTGTTTACGCTGGTTTTGAAGGGGTTATGGGCGGATTTAAAACAGTGAAGTGGTTCAGGACTGAATCACTGACTGGTCCAACAACGTAGATGTTCTGATCACAAACACTTTAAACTTTACCAAAAAAGCTATTTAAAAGCTACCAGTCGACAGGAGGAGACTGGACTCATCCTCCTGGGTCTCACACTTTATTCCTGTTGAAACCTCTTCTGACCAGTTTCACACCTTGTTTAGAGAAAATGACGAAAGAATGGTTGTTCTCTTTCCTCCATTAGAATACAACGTTTGGCTCTTAGTCTGTCATCACTTATTAAATCTGCCTGGAGGCTCAATATTGAAAATATTGAATTTTTTAATTACACAATGCAATTATACAGCACGTATATATATATATATATATATACACACATATATACACACATATATACACACATATATACACACATATATATATACACACACATATATATATATATACATATACACATATATATACATATATATATATATACACATATATATACATATATATATATATACACACACACACATATATATATATATATATATATATATACACACACATATATATATACATATATATATATACATATATACACATATATATATACACACACACACACACACACACATATGTATGTACATATTTATACATATGTACGTATGTATATACACATACGTATATACACATATATATACCGTATGTACGTATACACATACATACATATATACACGTACATACATATATACACGTATACATGTACGTATGTACATATATGTATATATACATATATATGTACGTACATATGTACCTATACATATGTATGTGTATATATATATACACATACGTACGTATATACATATATATACACGTACGTATACACATACGTATATATATATACACATACGTACATATATACCTACATATATATACATACGTATATATACATATGTACATATATACCTACATATATATACACATACGTATGTATACGTACGTATATACACATACACAAATACGTACGTATATATACATATGTACATACATACCACATGCGTGCTTGCACACACACATACACAGGTTTAACTCTTAAAGGTTTTAAAACATTAAAAACACATGATATCAACATGTTATATTCTAGGTGGAATATATATTCATCATTTATCATTCTTTTTTACACAATTTGATATTTTGAAAAATTGTGATTTTTGTTCATTAAATTATGAGACAAATTAATTTAATTTCTCATCTTGTCAAACATTAATTGTCACTGACCCAGAGACACATCTCACTCACACACTCATGTAATCATCCTTTCAGAAACCATCTACTGACAAATGTCTAATATCATTTCATCTGTGTTATCAGGAGATCGTTGGACACATACTTTGAAGTTAAAATTCCATTAATAGCTCAGCTGTGGTGTTGTTCTGGAAAGCCTCTGGTCACAGAAGTGACTTTCTCACCTCTTATTTTTATTTTACTAGAATATAACAGTGAACATGCTCCATCCACTCTGTCTATAGCTTCCCCTGTTTAACTTTAACAGATTTCACATCCATCATAAATAAATGAATATGCAATAGTGGTAAACTTCTCCCAATCCTAGTGTCTTTCATCACATGAGCCTGGCCAACACCCAGACAGACATGAGGCAGCTGAGGAGTCCACTGAGTCCTAGTTAACAGGACTTTTACTGCAGCAAATCCTCCAGAGGGTAATAAGAGGCTGCAGCAGCTGAGTCTCTGAGGAGGAGGAGGAGGAGAGGCTCAGCTGGAGCATCTGACACCTGAGGAAGGTGCTGTTACTGGGAAACACTCCCTCATGGCATCACCCTGTGTGTAGGAGAACTACTGGAAGAACAGGAGAACTACTGGAAGAACAGGAGAACTACTGGAAGAACAGGAGAACTGCTGGAAGAACAGAACTACTGGAAGAACAGGAGAACTGCTGGAAGAACAGGAGAACTGCTGGAAGAACAGGAGAACTACTGGAAGAACAGGAGAACTACTGGAAGAACAGGAGAACTGGTGGAAGAACAGGAGAACTACTGGAAGAACAGGAGAACTACTGGAAGAACAGGAGAACTACTGGAAGAACAGGAGAACTGCTGGAAGAACAGAACTGCTGGAAGAACAGGAGAACTGCTGGAAGAACAGGAGAACTGCTGGAAGAACAGGAGAACTGCTGGAAGAACAGGAGAACTGCTGGAAGAACAGGAGAACTGCTGGAAGAACAGGAGAACTGCTGGAAGAACAGGAGAACTGCTGGAAGAACAGGAGAACTGCTGGAAGAACAGGAGAACTACTGGAAGAACAGGAGAACTGCTGGAAGAACAGGAGAACTACTGGAAGAACAGGAGAACTGCTGGAAGAACAGGAGAACTGCTGGAAGAACAGGAGAACTACTAGAAGAACAGGAGAACTACTGGAAGAACAGGAGAACTACTGGAAGAACAGGAGAACTGCTGGAAGAACAGAACTACTGGAAGAACAGGAGAACTACTGGAAGAACAGGAGAACTGCTGGAAGAACAGAACTACTGGAAGAACAGGAGAACTACTGGAAGAACAGGAGAACTACTGGAAGAACAGGAGAACTGGTGGAAGAACAGGAGAACTACTGGAAGAACAGGAGAACTGGTGGAAGAACAGGAGAACTACTGGAAGAACAGGAGAACTACTGGAAGAACAGGAGAACTACTGGAAGAACAGGAGAACTGCTGGAAGAACAGGAGAACTGCTGGAAGAACAGGAGAACTGCTAGAAGAACAGGAGAACTGCTGGAAGAACAGGAGAACTACTGGAAGAACAGGAGAACTACTGGAAGAACAGGAGAACTACTGGAAGAACAGGAGAACTGCTGGAAGAACAGAACTACTGGAAGAACAGGAGAACTACTGGAAGAACAGGAGAACTGCTGGAAGAACAGAACTACTGGAAGAACAGGAGAACTACTGGAAGAACAGGAGAACTACTGGAAGAACAGGAGAACTGGTGGAAGAACAGGAGAACTACTGGAAGAACAGGAGAACTGGTGGAAGAACAGGAGAACTACTGGAAGAACAGGAGAACTACTGGAAGAACAGGAGAACTACTGGAAGAACAGGAGAACTACTGGAAGAACAGGAGAACTACTGGAAGAACAGGAGAACTGCTGGAAGAACAGGAGAACTGCTGGAAGAACAGAACTGCTGGAAGAACAGGAGAACTGCTGGAAGAACAGGAGAACTGCTGGAAGAACAGGAGAACTGCTGGAAGAACAGGAGAACTGCTGGAAGAACAGGAGAACTACTGGAAGAACAGGAGAACTGCTGGAAGAACAGGAGAACTACTGGAAGAACAGGAGAACTGCTGGAAGAACAGGAGAACTGCTGGAAGAACAGGAGAACTACTAGAAGAACAGGAGAACTACTGGAAGAACAGGAGAACTACTGGAAGAACAGGAGAACTGCTGGAAGAACAGAACTACTGGAAGAACAGGAGAACTACTGGAAGAACAGGAGAACTGCTGGAAGAACAGAACTACTGGAAGAACAGGAGAACTACTGGAAGAACAGGAGAACTACTGGAAGAACAGGAGAACTGGTGGAAGAACAGGAGAACTACTGGAAGAACAGGAGAACTGGTGGAAGAACAGGAGAACTACTGGAAGAACAGGAGAACTACTGGAAGAACAGGAGAACTACTGGAAGAACAGGAGAACTGCTGGAAGAACAGGAGAACTGCTGGAAGAACAGAACTGCTGGAAGAACAGGAGAACTGCTGGAAGAACAGGAGAACTGCTGGAAGAACAGGAGAACTGCTGGAAGAACAGGAGAACTGCTGGAAGAACAGGAGAACTACTGGAAGAACAGGAGAACTGGTGGAAGAACAGGAGAACTACTGGAAGAACAGGAGAACTGCTGGAAGAACAGAACTACTGGAAGAACAGGAGAACTGCTGGAAGAACAGGAGAACTGCTGGAAGAACAGGAGAACTACTGGAAGAACAGGAGAACTACTGGAAGAACAGGAGAACTGCTGGAAGAACAGAACTACTGGAAGAACAGGAGAACTGCTGGAAGAACAGGAGAACTGCTGGAAGAACAGGAGAACTGCTGGAAGAACAGGAGAACTGCTGGAAGAACAGAACTACTGGAAGAACAGGAGAACTACTGGAAGAACAGGAGAACTACTGGAAGAACAGGAGAACTACTGGAAGAACAGGAGAACTGGTGGAAGAACAGGAGAACTACTGGAAGAACAGGAGAACTGGTGGAAGAACAGGAGAACTACTGGAAGAACAGGAGAACTACTGGAAGAACAGGAGAACTACTGGAAGAACAGGAGAACTGCTGGAAGAACAGGAGAACTACTGGAAGAACAGGAGAACTGCTGGAAGAACAGGAGAACTACTGGAAGAACAGGAGAACTGCTGGAAGAACAGGAGAACTACTGGAAGAACAGGAGAACTACTGGAAGAACAGGAGAACTACTGGAAGAACAGGAGAACTGCTGGAAGAACAGGAGAACTACTGGAAGAACAGGAGAACTGCTGGAAGAACAGGAGAACTACTGGAAGAACAGGAGAACTGCTGGAAGAACAGGAGAACTACTTCCACCTTCATATAAAACATGATAGACTCAGCCTGGTCTGAAATAACTCAGATGTTACATCAGGAGTCTGCAGCCAAGGCTTGTTAACACAATAAAGGTTTAAAAGGCTTTTAATTTGGTAACATGATGAATTTACCTTGTTAACACAATAAAGGTTTAAAAGGCTTTTAATTTGGTAACATGATGAATTTACCTTGTTAACACAATAAAGGTTTAAAAGGCTTTTAATTTGGTAACATGATGAATTTACCTTGTTAACACAATAAAGGTTTAAAAGGCTTTTAATTTGGTAACATGATGAATTTACCTTGTTAACAGGATAAAGGTTGAAAAGACTTTTAATTTGATTCAAACATTTCCTTCCAGTGCCACCAGTTTCTCTGGTTAATTAATTAGTTAGTTAATTAATTAACCCCTGTCTGTATATCAGCATGGATGCATTCTGATGTCTGGGTCTTTTCTAGAACTACAGCTCTAGAGCTCTCAGGTCCTGGAGTGACATCAGGAAGTTTTGGGAATTTCCACAGTGGTTTATATCTGTCTCGTCCACTTTCCTGGTCAAAACCTCTCAGGACACGGACATATTTACTTCAAACATGTGAGGAAATGAATAATGGATGTGATCAGCTCTGCCTGGGTTGACAGACTCATGTGGACTCATTTGCATAAAGTTGAGGTTGTTCATACAAATACAGCAAAGAGAAAATGAATAGAACCTGTTGACTTGTGATCAGTCGTCACATCCAGTTCTGTCATTTTACACTGAGCTGTTCACTCACATTTAAAGGATGTTTACAAGTGTTTAAGTCTGAAAGCAGGAGTCTAGAGGACAAATGAACACTGATATGTTTAATTCTTGCTCTAATCATTCCTCATCCATACGTCCTCCTGTGCAAATGTATTTTAAAGTTGATCTGAAGCTAATAAGAAGCTTTTAGATTCGTAAGAATTAATCCAAAATTTTCACCACAGCTCAACAGAGAAATATTAAATGGAAAAAACAACTCAGAAAATGAGCAGAGGGCTGTCTGTGTCTGTGAAATGTGCAGAGCTTTTATCTCCAGGTACAGGTGATATTTCACCTTCATTTGTCCAGTTGTTTGGTCTAATGCAGCTACAACAATCTGGGAAATCTACAAGTGGTGACAAATCTACGTGTAGAAGCAGATCCAGAGTTTTAGACATGCATCAGAAACTGTTTGATGGTGGAAGACAGAAAGTCTCATGCTGGTTTTTAGGAATACTGTTATATATATAGTTATACATTAAACTAGTAGCAGCCGTGGCTGGATTCATGCTGCTCAAAGCTCAAAATCACTGTTAGAACAGAAATTTAAAAAGAAAATTCACTTTAAAAAAATGTATGTATCTCACAACAAAACCTCTGATTAATTTAAATAACTTGTAAATACAGAATGAATGAGATGGTCACTCACTCATTATCACTGTTAATAATATCATAACATTAAATGAGGCTACTCACATTAAGTTATATAAAGTGATATTGTGAGAGATTCAGTGGATTTCAACAGTGGAGTAACTAAATCAAACCAATGAAAATGGTTCTGCTCATTCATTATTAGTAATATCAAAGGGAACTTTTACTTATTTCATTAAAATCAGACCCAATAGGATAAACAACTATGTAAATAACAATATCCATAACTTATTGTGAGTAAGTGTGTGTGTATACACACACACACACACACACACGTAAACAGATGTCGGTTACCAGCCGTTAGCAACACATTTTAGCTTTAGCTAACTGGTCAATATTCAGTCTAAACTGATCAATATTCAGACTAAAACAGGCGTTTCCACCTATAAACGGCTCCACAGTAGCCTAGAGAGTGAAAATAGACTAATAACCGTCAGATATTAACGGTAATAAAGTGGTGGGTGTTCCGTTTCAACCGGTGACCGTGTTATCTGGTGACTGTCAGCTAGACGCCTCCGTGGTTGTCATGGCAACGGCAGCTGTTAAAGAAAAAACCCTTATAGTCTAAATTTGTTTAATTATTAAATATAATCATCTGGTAATTTTATGTTCTACGTGTAAATTAATCGGTGTCAACGGGAAACATTAATGACGTATTTTTGACGTTTTTTGACGTTTCTGTTCGTTCGGTCACTGTTTAAACTGAAAGTCTGAGTTACACTAAACGGAGCGTTAAACCGATTTACTGATTTATTTAGTGTGTTATAAAGAATGTTTCTGGCCGTAGAGCTAACAGACACATACAGGAACATATGTGATGCTAATGTTGTGTTCTGGCTATAACTAAAATTAATATAATACACCAAAACACGGCAGGAATGGATCTGTCCGATAATGGATGCATATCTGGCCGATTAAAGAATGACTTATTTTGGTCAATATTGAAATCACTATTATTCAAACGATTATTTTTACCACTATGTATTTATTCAACATGAGTGGCTGTGGTTATGTTTGCCATGTAGATACCAAATACACACACATTATATATATATATTTATTCAAATTTAATTGTGATAAATTCCTGATGGAAATACTGCAGATCGTATTTAACATTGTAATAAATATGTTTTATTATTATATAAATACACTCACACTAAGATTCTCGAACTCAGAAAATTGCTTACTAAAGTTTCAAATATCGTTTCAACTCGATAATATGATTTTAGAGAATTGCACAGATTTATCTTTATCTTTTATTATTATTATCATCTTTATTCTCTTTATTATTTGGGGGTAACTCTCTATACAACGTGACCCAGCCCTCCTCTGAGTTTATAACTAAAGTTAAGATAATACAACAAAACACGTCAGGGATGGATTTGTCCGATAATGGATGCTTATCTGTCCGACAAAAGACTCCCTGTTTTTCCAGTATATCTTGGATAATTCGGGGTGATTTCTTGTATTTTATCGGTTAATTCTTGGATTATTCGGGGTTAATCTCCAGCCCACCTCTCACCTCTGTTTTCCCTGGCTTTCCTCGGTATGTGGAACTTCAGCGGCTCCCGGGGCATATGTCTCTGGTGAACCGGCTGCAGCGCCGGGTTCCTCCGGTCCGTCCTGCCGCCAGCAGCGCCCGGTCTGTCCGGTCCGGGCTGCGTTTCTCTGGCGGGGAACATCTCCATCACCTCGCCATCTTGCAGGCTAGCGTTAGCTCCGAGCTCCGCGGCGGTAGCGGACATCCTCCGGGGGCGAGTCGCGTCCCTCCGCGCCAGGCCGTCGTCCATGGTCGGGGGGTTCCTCCGCCGAGCCGACGCCTCTCTTCCTGTCCCCGTTTCTGGGCTCCGCCGTTAGCTCTTCCGGCTCCAGCAGCAGCGG
Source organism: Lepturacanthus savala (assembly GCA_030544235.1). NCBI lineage: Eukaryota > Metazoa > Chordata > Actinopteri > Scombriformes > Trichiuridae > Lepturacanthus > Lepturacanthus savala. Next base: position 37,697,220 of record CM060463.1, read on the forward strand.
ACCGCGGACTCGAACCGATACACAACCCGCGCCATGCTTCCTGGAAACGGACGTCTTCTTCACGGAGCGTTTAACGGGCGGCGGGTTAACGGAGACGCAGCTGTACCACCACCTGGTGGACACGGTGCAGTACTGCAGGTAGGAGTCAATGCTGTGACGTCACATTCAGGAAAGAAAATACCGCCTTAGAAATGATTAAAAACATGGTGACATTACAGATATTACTAATAAAATACTATATATATCACATATTATTTTTTATATTATTTTATTAGCTATATTACATATTTATTATTTTGTTAGATAAGATCTGCAGTATATCCTGATATATTATATATCAGGAACCTTATTGATCCCACATTGGGGACATTTGTGCGTTTCCACAGCTCAGATACAGAGAAGCAATGAAAAGGAAGATAACAGTTTTATAAAAATATTCTTTAAAAAATAACTAGAGGCAGAAAAAAATAAACACATTATTTACACAGAGTACAAATGTACCAGTATAAGCATACACAGTACACTTCATGCATTATAATAAACACAGTGTGATTAATATTGTGTGCATGTTTTATCATAAGAAATTAAAAATGAGTAAAAAACATAGATATGGTCAATAGTGGTAGATTATTATCAAATGGGTGAAGTAGAGCCACAGATTTGATTTGACCTCTGGATGGTTCCAGATATATAAATAAAACACAGAGAATAAAGAATAGATGTGTCGTAGAGAAGGGGGACAAGGACGGTTTTTATGAAGAAGAGGAAGACAGATCAGAATGAAAGTTAGACCAGAACAACCAGGAGAGACAGGACGAACCAGCAGAAACACGATGATCATCTACGAACAAACAAAAGCTCCAGTTACAGGAAAAGAAGTGGAAGTTAGATCTGAGTGATGCAACTAAATGGAACTGGTTCAGTTTCAGGAAGAAGAGGAACAGGACAAGAGACAACAGGAGCAGGAGGTCTGTACTGGTCTGTACTGGTCTATACTAGTCTATACTGGTCTGTACTAGTCTATACTGGTCTATACTGGTCTATACTGGTCTATACTAGTCTATACTGGTCTATACTGGTCTGTACTAGTCTATACTGGTCTATACTGGTCTGTACTAGTCTATACTGGTCTATACTGGTCTGTACTGGTCTATACTAGTCTGTACTGGTCTGTACTGGTCTATACTGGTCTATACTAGTCTGTACTAGTCTGTACTAGTCTATACTGGTCTATACTGGTCTATACTGGTCTATACTGGTCTATACTGGTCTGTACTAGTCTATACTAATCTATACTGGTCTATACTGGTCTGTACTAGTCTGTACTGGTCTATACTGGTCTGTACTGGTCTATACTAGTCTATACTGGTCTATACTGGTCTGTACTAGTCTGTACTGGTCCATACTGGTCTATACTAGTCTGTACTAGTCTGTACTAGTCTGTACTGGTCCATACTGGTCTATACTAGTCTATACTGGTCTATACTGGTCTGTACTAGTCTGTACTGGTCCATACTGGTCTATACTGGTCTATACTGGTCTATACTGGTCTATACTAGTCTGTACTGGTCTGTACTGGTCTATACTGGTCTATACTAGTCTATACTGGTCTATACTAGTCTGTACTGGTCTGTACTGGTCTATACTGGTCTATACTGGTCTATACTAGTCTGTACTGGTCTGTACTGGTCTATACTGGTCTATACTAGTCTATACTGGTCTATACTAGTCTGTACTGGTCTGTACTGGTCTATACTGGTCTATACTAGTCTGTACTAGTCTGTACTAGTCTATACTGGTCTATACTGGTCTATACTAGTCTATACTGGTCTATACTGGTCTATACTGGTCTATACTGGTCTATACTGGTCTGTACTAGTCTATACTAATCTATACTGGTCTATACTGGTCTATACTGGTCTGTACTGGTCTATACTGGTCTGTACTGGTCTATACTGGTCTATACTGGTCTATACTGGTCTGTACTAGTCTATACTAGTCTATACTGGTCTATACTGGTCTATACTGGTCTATACTGGTCTGTACTAGTCTATACTAGTCTATACTGGTCTATACTGGTCTATACTGGTCTGTACTAGTCTATACTAATCTATACTGGTCTATACTGGTCTATACTGGTCTATACTGGTCTGTACTAGTCTATACTAATCTATACTGGTCTATACTGGTCTATACTGGTCTATACTGGTCTGTACTGGTCTATACTGGTCTATACTGGTCTGTACTAGTCTGTACTAGTCTGTACTAGTCTACACTAGTCTATACTAGTCTATACTGGTCTGTACTAGTCTACACTAGTCTATACTAGTCTATACTAGTCTGTACTGGTCTATACTAGTCTGTACTGGTCTATACTAGTCTATACTAGTCTATACTAGTCTATACTAGTCTGTACTAGTCTGTACTAGTCTATACTGGTCTATACTAGTCTGTACTAGTCTGTACTAGTCTATTATAGCAGTATTATAGTAGTATTATAGCAGTATTATAGTAGTATTATAGCAGTATTATAGTAGTATTATAGCAGTATTATAGTAGTATTATAGTAGTATTATAGCAGTATTATAGTAGTATTATAGTAGTATTATAGCAGTATTATAGTAGTATTATAGCAGTATTATAGTAGTATTATAGCAGTATTATAGTAGTATTATAGTAGTATTATAGCAGTATTATAGTAGTATTATAGCAGTATTATAGCAGTATTATAGCAGTATTATAGCAGTATTATAGTAGTATTATAGCAGTATTATAGCAGTATTATAGTAGTATTATAGTAGTATTATAGTAGTATTATAGCAGTATTATAGCAGTATTATAGCAGTATTATAGCATTATTATAGTAGTATTATAGCAGTATTATAGTAGTATTATAGTAGTATTATAGCAGTATTATAGTAGTATTATAGCAGTATTATAGCAGTATTATAGTAGTATTATAGCAGTATTATAGTAGTATTATAGTAGTATTATAGCAGTATTATAGTAGTATTATAGTAGTATTATAGCAGTATTATAGCAGTATTATAGCAGTATTATAGCAGTATTATAGCAGTATTATAGTAGTATTATAGCATTATTATAGCAGTATTATAGCAGTATTATAGCAGTATTATAGCAGTATTATAGCAGTATTATAGTAGTATTATAGCAGTATTATAGCAGTATTATACTAGTATTATAGCATTATTATAGCAGTATTATAGTAGTATTATAGTAGTATTATAGTAGTATTATACTAGTATTATAGCAGTATTATAGCAGTATTATAGCAGTATTATAGCAGTATTATAGTAGTATTATAGCAGTATTATAGTAGTATTATAGCAGTATTATAGTAGTATTATAGTAGTATTATAGCAGTATTATAGCAGTATTATAGCAGTATTATAGCATTATTATAGTAGTATTATAGCAGTATTATAGTAGTATTATAGTAGTATTATAGCAGTATTATAGCAGTATTACAGTAGTATTATAGCAGTATTATAGCAGTATTATAGCAGTATTATAGTAGTATTATAGCAGTATTATAGCAGTATTATAGTAGTATTATAGCAGTATTATAGCAGTATTATACTAGTATTATAGCATTATTATAGCAGTATTATAGTAGTATTATAGTAGTATTATAGTAGTATTATACTAGTATTATAGCAGTATTATAGCAGTATTATAGCAGTATTATAGCAGTATTATAGTAGTATTATAGCAGTATTATAGCAGTATTATAGTAGTATTATAGTAGTATTATAGTAGTATTATAGCAGTATTATAGCAGTATTATAGCAGTATTATAGCATTATTATAGTAGTATTATAGCAGTATTATAGTAGTATTATAGTAGTATTATAGCAGTATTATAGCAGTATTACAGTAGTATTATAGCAGTATTATAGCAGTATTATAGCAGTATTATAGTAGTATTATAGCAGTATTATAGCAGTATTATAGTAGTATTATAGCAGTATTATAGTAGTATTATAGCAGTATTATAGCAGTATTATAGTAGTATTATAGCAGTATTATAGTAGTATTATAGTAGTATTATAGCAGTATTATAGTAGTATTATAGTAGTATTATAGCAGTATTATAGCAGTATTATAGCAGTATTATAGCAGTATTATAGCAGTATTATAGTAGTATTATAGCATTATTATAGCAGTATTATAGCAGTATTATAGCAGTATTATAGCAGTATTATAGCAGTATTATAGTAGTATTATAGCAGTATTATAGCAGTATTATACTAGTATTATAGCATTATTATAGCAGTATTATAGTAGTATTATAGTAGTATTATAGTAGTATTATACTAGTATTATAGCAGTATTATAGCAGTATTATAGCAGTATTATAGCAGTATTATAGTAGTATTATAGCAGTATTATAGTAGTATTATAGCAGTATTATAGTAGTATTATAGCAGTATTATAGCGGTATTATAGCAGTATTATAGCAGTATTATAGCAGTATTATAGCAGTATTATAGCAGTATTATAGTAGTATTATAGTAGTATTATAGCAGTATTATAGCAGTATTATAGCAGTATTATAGTGGTATTATAGCGGTATTATAGCGGTATTATAGTAGTATTATAGCAGTATTATAGTAGTATTATAGCAGTATTATAGCAGTATTATAGCAGTATTATAGTAGTATTATAGCAGTATTATAGTAGTATTATAGTAGTATTATAGTAGTATTATAGCAGTATTATAGCAGTATTATAGCAGTATTATAGTAGTATTATAGCAGTATTATAGTAGTATTATAGTAGTATTATAGCAGTATTATAGTAGTATTATAGCAGTATTATAGCAGTATTATAGCAGTATTATAGCAGTATTATAGCAGTATTATAGTAGTATTATAGCAGTATTATAGCATTATTATAGCGGTATTATAGCAGTATTATAGCAGTATTATAGCAGTATTATAGCAGTATTATAGCAGTATTATAGCAGTATTATAGCAGTATTATAGCAGTATTATAGTAGTATTATAGCATTATTATAGCGGTATTATAGCGGTATTATAGCAGTATTATAGCAGTGTTATAGCAGTATTATAGCGGTATTATAGCGGTATTATAGCAGTATTATAGCGGTATTATAGCGGTATTATAGCAGTATTATAGTAGTATTATAGCAGTATTATAGTAGTATTATAGTAGT
>CM060463.1:37704919-37719919 GCA_030544235.1 Lepturacanthus savala
ATCATCATCATCTTCATCATCACCATCATCACCATCATCATCATCATCATCTTCATCACCATCATCATCATCATCATCATCATCATCATCTTCATCTTCATCATCATCTTCATCATCATCATCATCTTCATCTTCATCACCATCATCATCATCACCATCATCATCATCATCACCATCATCATCTTCATCTTCATCATCATCTTCATCATGTTACCTCCCTGATAATGAATAATATTTACACAGTGAATCATCTATTTATATTTATATATAATAACATGTTTTATTCTACATTCATATACAAACAGACTTAATGTACATCATTTACATAAATACACAACATACAAGCTGTAAAAATAAAAAATAAAAAATAAAACCATTTCACTTCTGTAGAAATGAATACCTGCTGGTAAAACAGAATATCATAAAATAACAGATTATCAGATGCATTTAAATTCTGTTGATCCTGATCTATATGACAGACTATTGATGTTTTATCTGCAGGAACCTTGGTGTTGGACTCGTCTATAAAATACTGTAACGTTATAAACGTCTACATCCAGCCAACAGAGAGGATATAATCATTTTACTGGATTTAAACTGATAAATGTCCAATATTTAATCTCCATTTAACTCTGGTTTGGTCTTTATATGTGTTTTCCTGTTATTTAATCAGAAGTGATGCACAGCTCTGCTTTCTCAAGTGTTTTCAGACATTAGACATGATCTGTTTTTAGAACCAAACATATGCATAAAATATATTAAATGTCTTTAGTTGATGTAGTTCAGTTTAATGACGTGTTCATTCAGTCTCTCGTGTTTCCTGAGAATAAATCTACATCAGATCAGCCTCAGAGCTGTTCTAACGCAGCAGCTTCACCACATTTAACCTGCGGTTATCAATTAAAACCATCAATTAATCATTGTTTCTCACCATAACACGGGGGTTTTATTAATGTTGAAGTTTTTATCTATTTGCAAAGATGATTTTCAAACCTGACCAATGATGTTATTGACTGTATCTGACAGACTTTAAGAATGGAGGGAGCAGCTTAACTACCATCATCCTATAACACGTGTACATGTATGAGCTGGTGCACATGTGACATGACAACATGAGATCAGAGCTGAAGCTGCAGAAAAACACGTCGACTCATCAGATTCATCCCTTTAAGTCTTAAGAGTCAGTGAATCAGTGGATGAAATGTGGAGTTTTCATTGGAATTAACAGAGGAACAGAACAAAACGGTTACCGTGGTTACCGGCTACAGCAGTTGCTGTAAACATGTTGTTTAACGAGTCTTGATAGTTTTTTTTGTCCTGTTCAGTGACATCATCATCAGATCTGAGGCCTGATTGGCTGCGTCGTCCAGCATCAGCATCGGAGGCTCAGCTCCTCCTCCTCCTCCTCCTCCTCCTGCTCCTCCTGCTCCTCCTGCTGCTGTGACTCCTCCTCCTGCTGCTGTGACTCCTCCTCCTGCTGCTGTGACTCCTCCTCCTGCTGCTGTGACTCCTCCCTGCTGGTGTCCATGACGACCTCCTCCTCCTCCTCCTCCTTCTCCTCCTCCTCTTCTTCTTCTTCCTTTTCTTCTTGCTCATAAGTGTTGCTCTGCTCCTCCTCCATCACCTCCTCCATCACCTCCTCATCCTCCTCCTCTGGACAGGGAGGAGCAGAGGAGGGGAGGGAGGTGGGATCATCATCAGCGGCTCCACTGAGAGTCTCTCCTCCTCCTCTTTCACCTCCTTCTCCTCCTCCTCCATCCATCTTCATCTTCCATTCCTCCATCTCCTCCCCTGTCTCTGTCTCGCTGACCTCTGACCTCGTCTCACCCGTCTCCACCCGCCCGCCAGCAGCCGCGTTTAGAATCAAACGCACCTCCTCCTCTTTTCCTGAATCCACATCCTTGTCTCGTTCCAGACCTGAGCCCGTCTTCACCTCCTCCCACGTCCCTTTATCCATCTCAATCCCTGAATCAGCTCTTAGACTCAGGCTCCGGGTCCCCGTCTGGACCCCCAGACCCGGTCCTGTCTCCAGACCCGGTCCTGTCTGTGTCCCGGTCTCCAGACCCGGTCCTGGTGGTGTCTGCTGGTCCTGGGTCAGAGCTGCTGCCTCCTTGGCTTGTCTGATGCAGTTGATCCACTGCTGCTTGTTGAAGGCGTCGCTGGCCTGGAAGAAGTGGTTCTGCTGCTGACCCCCGGACCGGTACGAGACCCGGAAGAAGTTCTTTGCTGTAGGAGGAGAAGTGAACGTTATTAGTGTCATTATATCATTTTAAAATAATACTTTTGATTCATTTCTATCAGTTTACATCAGTGCAGCAGGAGAAGATGAAGCTCATTGAGTCCCGACCACGTTTTACACTCATTTATTGATTTTCTTCTTCTGTTCATGCTACAAGTTCATTTTGTTCAGTTCAGACAGTTCATAGATCCTCGTGTCCGTTCTCTATAAGTGAGAAGTGTCCTGGTTGTGTTTAAATCCTTTATGATCATCTACGCTTGTTGTTTTATTTGTTAATAAAGTGCCTTCATGTTACTGATGTTCTGACCTTCATCTTCCAGTCAATTCCATAGTTTGACACCAGTAACTGAGACTGACACATTTTATTTATCATTATTTTATCATTAATTATCAGCCTCACACATCATTAGAACTGTGATTAAGGTTCATTCCATTCTAGATGAATAATGAGTTTGTGACCCCTGACCTCTACTCTATCCTGCAGCTGTAGATATTAACATACACTGTAGTAAATAAAGTTCAATCATCACTCTGTTTATACTCTTATAACATCATTTTCCACAAATAGCATGGATTTAATGTTCCCTGAGTTTATTGATCATTTATTGATATGACACCATGTGTGTGTTGTTGTTATTTCCTGATTGACTGGATCTACTAAATGATTCAGGTCGTCCCAGGAATATTAACCCGTTAAACTCCAGGTTCCCCTGAGATTGCTCCACTAATCATGTACAAATATAGTGAAGCTATACATCAAATTAAACAGGAGAAACTCCACTACAAGCACATATAAGTCATATTTACACACATCAAACACAACTCCAACACCAAGCTAATTAATTAACTAATATGAAAATCGGTATACAATCATAAAGCCAACCCACTCTCCACATTTTGACGGCTAGCGCTCTGATACTTCATGTTATACAAACAAATGACATCTCACATGAAAGCTGAGACTGTGACGAGTCCAACGGTACCATCAGTGTAGCTTTATGACAAAAACTCAGTAAACTAGCAGCCAAAAAACACTACAGTAAAAAGTCGCTTCAAACAAAAAATGTGTTTTTTTGTTGCTGTTTTGGGATGAAAATGTTTATTTGAGATCAATAAATGTTCGTTTAGTGTCGACCAACATCTCTGTGTTTATTCCAGACATACTCTACTGACTATGGGGATGTCCTAAACATAAAAAAGGGCTGGAGGTCAAGGGGTTAAATATTAGTGTCATCCACAAATAGTACTTTAGTTGAACAACCATATAATAAGTAGAAACAGGTTTGGACCCAATACTGAGCCTTGAGGGACTCCACAGACTATATCTATACAGACGTGTCCTCTTCCATTTATGGTTCTTATATATCTAGTCCTATATATTGAGTCCTGTTTCCAGTCCACAGCATCACTGATGGTTTCCTGATGTTAAATCCTGTCAAACTTTACTTTATACTTTACTTTCATGTGATTTTTTTTTTTTTTTAACGTGTACTGACTCCGCTCGTTGTTGCTGAACGCTCCTCGGATGGACCCGCCCACTCTCATCTCTCCGTCTGATAGGTCCTCCAGGTCCAGCTGCCGGATGGGGATTGGCTGTCGGCAGAGCTGGTAGCTGATTGGCTGGTCGTTGAGTGACAGCGACCTGGTGATGACCAGGACGTCCTGGAACAGGAACACATGCAGCTTCTGGACACAGAGACACAGAGATGTTATTTATTAATGCTGTTATTGACATGAATTAAACAGCCTTATTATGTTGGTACACACAGGTTCTTATACTATTATAATAATAATAATAATATATGTTACACCACTGTATCTAACACACGTTAACATGAATGCTGTGTATTGTAAACTGCTTTGGCAACAACATTTTATTTGTTCAACCAATAAATCAATAAAGTTTCTTGAATTGAATTGAGACAAAGAGAAAACTTTGATGTTTTTCTGAAGTCGTTGACTCCACTTTAGACTCTGAACCATTAGAGTCTGTGAACATTTCACTGTTAACAACCTTCTCTAATCCTCTGGAACCAGGGGTCACTAGTCCTGGTCCTGGAGGACCGGAGTGGGTCCAGGTTTCTGTTCCAACCAGCAGCAACAACCTGAATCAGGTCCTCCAGGACCAGGACTAGTGACCCCTGGTTTCAACCTGGACTCAAACACAGGAAGTTGTGTTAACATCAGTCTGAATGTTTCACCTGTGGATTGAGGAACTTCACACGAGTTAAATGAGACAAACAGCTGGAGTATAACTGACCAGTCCTCTGTTGTTCCTCAGGTCTCCATGGCAACTGAGGGTTCTGGACGTGTCGATGAGTCCATCCTTCAGTCCGTCCTCAGAGTAGAGCAGCCGCTCCTTATAGAACTCACACTCTGACTCCCCCGTCCTGCTGTTGATGTCTGCCACCACGCTCTGCACACGCAACATCTGGACAGGAGACACACAGCAACATCAACATCTGGACAGGAGACAGACAAGTCAACATCTGGACAGGAGACAGACAACAACATCAACATCTGGACAGTAGACAGACAAGTCAACATCTGGACAGGAGACAGAAAACAACATCAACATCTGGACAGTACACACATAACAACGTCAACATCTGGACAGGAGACAGAAAACAACATCAACATCTGGACAGTAGACAGACAAGTCAACATCTGGACAGGAGACAGACAAGTCAACATCTGGACAGTAGACAGACAAGTCAACATCTGGACAGTAGACAGACAAGTCAACATCTGGACAGTAGACAGACAACAAGTCAACATCTGGATAGTAGACAGACAAGTCAACATCTGGACAGTAGACAGACAACAAGTCAACATCTGGATAGTAGACAGACAAGTCAACATCTGGACAGTAGACAGACAAGTCAACATCTGGACAGCAGACAGACAACAAGTCAACATCTGGATAGTAGACAGACAAGTCAACATCTGGACAGTAGACAGAAGCAATGTCAACATCTGGACAGTACACAGACAACAACGTCAACATCTGGACAGTAGACAGACAAGTCAACATCTGGACAGCAGACAGACAACAAGTCAACATCTGGATAGTAGACAGACAACAAGTCAACATCTGGACAGTAGACAGAAGCAATGTCAACATCTGGACAGTACACAGACAACAACGTCAACATCTGGACAGTAGACAGACAAGTCAACATCTGGACAGGAGACAGACAAGTCAACATCTGGACAGTAGACAGACAACAAGTCAACATCTGGACAGTAGACAGACAAGTGAACATCTGGATAGTAGACAGAAGCAATGTCAACATCTGGACAGTACACAGACAACAACGTCAACATCTGGACAGTAGACAGACAAGTCAACATCTGGACAGCAGACAGACAACAAGTCAACATCTGGATAGTAGACAGACAAGTCAACATCTGGACAGTAGACAGACAACAAGTCAACATCTGGACAGTAGACAGACAAGTCAACATCTGGACAGTAGACAGAAGCAATGTCAACATCTGGACAGTACACAGACAACAACGTCAACATCTGGACAGTAGACAGACAACAAGTCAACATCTGGACAGTAAACAGAAGCAATGTCAACATCTGGACAGTACACAGACAACAACGTCAACATCTGGACAGCAGACAGACAACAAGTCAACATCTGGACAGTAGACAGAAGCAATGTCAACATCTGGACAGTAGGCAGACAACAACGTCAACATCTGGATAGTAGACAGACAAGTCAACATCTGGACAGTAGACAGACAACAAGTCAACATCTGGATAGTAGACAGACAAGTCAACATCTGGACAGTAGACAGACAAGTCAACATCTGGACAGCAGACAGACAACAAGTCAACATCTGGATAGTAGACAGACAAGTCAACATCTGGACAGTAGACAGAAGCAATGTCAACATCTGGACAGTACACAGACAACAACGTCAACATCTGGACAGTAGACAGACAAGTCAACATCTGGACAGCAGACAGACAACAAGTCAACATCTGGATAGTAGACAGACAAGTCAACATCTGGACAGTAGACAGACAACAACGTCAACATCTGGACAGTAGACAGACAAGTGAACATCTGGATAGTAGACAGAAGCAATGTCAACATCTGGACAGTACACAGACAACAACGTCAACATCTGGACAGTAGACAGACAAGTCAACATCTGGACAGCAGACAGACAACAAGTCAACATCTGGATAGTAGACAGACAAGTCAACATCTGGAAAGTAGACAGACAACAAGTCAACATCTGGACAGTAGACAGACAAGTCAACATCTGGACAGTAGACAGAAGCAATGTCAACATCTGGACAGTACACAGACAACAACGTCAACATCTGGACAGTAGACAGACAACAAGTCAACATCTGGACAGTAGACAGACAACAAGTCAACATCTGGACAGTAGACAGACAACAACGGCAACATCTGGATAGTAGACAGACAACAACCTCAACATCTGGACAGTAGACAGACAACAACATCAACATCTGGACAGTAGACACAAAAGCAACGTCAACATCTGGATAGTAGACAGACAACAAGTCAACATCTGGACAGTAGACAGACAACAACGTCAACATCTGGACAGGAGACAGACAACAAGTCAACATCTGGACAGTAGACAGAAGCAATGTCAACATCTGGACAGTAGGCAGACAACAACGTCAACATCTGGACAGTAGACAGACAACAACGTCAACATCTGGACAGTAGACAGACAAGTCAACATCTGGACAGCAGACAGAAGCAATGTCAACATCTGGACAGTAGGCAGACAACAACGTCAACATCTGGACAGTAGACAGACAAGTCAACATCTGGACAGTAGACAGAAGCAATGTCAACATCTGGACAGTAGGCAGACAACAAGTCAACATCTGGACAGTAGACAGACAACAACGTCAACATCTGGATAGTACACAGACAACAAGTCAACATCTGGACAGTACACAGACAACAAGTCAACATCTGGACAGTAGACAGACAACAACGTCAACATCTGGATAGTACACAGACAACAAGTCAACATCTGGACAGTACACAGACAACAAGTCAACATCTGGACAGTAGACAGAAGCAACGTCAACATCTGGAGAGTAGACAGAAACAACAAGTCAACATCTGGATAGTAGACAGAAGCAACGTCAACATCTGGATAGTAGACAGACAACAAGTCAACATCTGGATAGTAGACAGACAACAACGTCAACATCTGGACAGTAGACAGACAAGTCAACATCTGGACAGTAGACAGACAACAAGTCAACATCTGGACAGTAGACAGACAACAAGTCAACATCTGGATAGTAGACAGACAACAAGTCAACATCTGGACAGTAGACAGACAACAAGTCATCATCTGGACAGTAGACAGACAACAACGTCAACATCTGGATAGTAGACAGACAACGTCAACATCTGGACAGTAGACAGACAAGTCAACATCTGGACAGTAGACAGAAGCAATGTCAACATCTGGACAGTAGGCAGACAACAAGTCAACATCTGGACAGTAGACAGACAACAACGTCAACATCTGGATAGTACACAGACAACAAGTCAACATCTGGACAGTACACAGACAACAAGTCAACATCTGGACAGTAGACAGAAGCAACGTCAACATCTGGAGAGTAGACAGAAACAACAAGTCAACATCTGGACAGTAGACAGACAACAACGTCAACATCTGGATAGTAGACAGAAGCAACGTCAACATCTGGACAGTAGACAGACAACAAGTCAACATCTGGATAGTAGACAGACAACAACGTCAACATCTGGACAGTAGACAGACAAGTCAACATCTGGACAGTAGACAGACAACAAGTCAACATCTGGACAGTAGACAGACAACAAGTCAACATCTGGATAGTAGACAGAAGCAACGTCAACATCTGGGCAGTAGACAGAAGCAACGTCAACATCTGGACAGTAGACAGACAACGTCAACATCTGGACAGTAGACAGACAAGTCAACATCTGGACAGTAGGCAGACAACAAGTCAACATCTGGACAGTAGACAGACAAGTCAACATCTGGACAGCAGACAGAAGCAATGTCAACATCTGGACAGTAGGCAGACAACAACGTCAACATCTGGACAGTAGACAGACAAGTCAACATCTGGACAGTAGACAGAAGCAATGTCAACATCTGGACAGTAGGCAGACAACAAGTCAACATCTGGACAGTAGACAGACAACAACGTCAACATCTGGATAGTACACAGACAACAAGTCAACATCTGGACAGTACACAGACAACAAGTCAACATCTGGACAGTAGACAGACAACAACGTCAACATCTGGATAGTACACAGACAACAAGTCAACATCTGGACAGTAGACAGACAACAAGTCAACATCTGGACAGTAGACAGAAGCAACGTCAACATCTGGAGAGTAGACAGAAACAACAAGTCAACATCTGGATAGTAGACAGAAGCAACGTCAACATCTGGATAGTAGACAGACAACAAGTCAACATCTGGATAGTAGACAGACAACAACGTCAACATCTGGACAGTAGACAGACAAGTCAACATCTGGACAGTAGACAGACAACAAGTCAACATCTGGACAGTAGACAGACAACAAGTCAACATCTGGATAGTAGACAGACAACAAGTCAACATCTGGACAGTAGACAGACAACAAGTCATCATCTGGACAGTAGACAGACAACAACGTCAACATCTGGATAGTAGACAGACAACGTCAACATCTGGACAGTAGACAGACAAGTCAACATCTGGACAGTAGACAGAAGCAATGTCAACATCTGGACAGTAGGCAGACAACAAGTCAACATCTGGACAGTAGACAGACAACAACGTCAACATCTGGATAGTACACAGACAACAAGTCAACATCTGGACAGTACACAGACAACAAGTCAACATCTGGACAGTAGACAGAAGCAACGTCAACATCTGGAGAGTAGACAGAAACAACAAGTCAACATCTGGACAGTAGACAGACAACAACGTCAACATCTGGATAGTAGACAGAAGCAACGTCAACATCTGGACAGTAGACAGACAACAAGTCAACATCTGGATAGTAGACAGACAACAACGTCAACATCTGGACAGTAGACAGACAAGTCAACATCTGGACAGTAGACAGACAACAAGTCAACATCTGGATAGTAGACAGAAGCAACGTCAACATCTGGGCAGTAGACAGAAGCAACGTCAACATCTGGACAGTAGACAGACAACATCAACATCTGGACAGTAGACAGACAAGTCAACATCTGGACAGTAGGCAGACAACAAGTCAACATCTGGACAGTAGACAGACAACAACGTCAACATCTGGATAGTACACAGACAACAAGTCAACATCTGGACAGTACACAGACAACAAGTCAACATCTGGACAGTAGACAGAAGCAACGTCAACATCTGGAGAGTAGACAGAAACAACAAGTCAACATCTGGATAGTAGACAGAAGCAACGTCAACATCTGGATAGTAGACAGACAACAAGTCAACATCTGGATAGTAGACAGACAACAACGTCAACATCTGGACAGTAGACAGACAAGTCAACATCTGGACAGTAGACAGACAACAAGTCAACATCTGGACAGTAGACAGAAACAACAAGTCAACATCTGGATAGTAGACAGAAGCAACGTCAACATCTGGATAGTAGACAGACAACAAGTCAACATCTGGATAGTAGACAGACAACAACGTCAACATCTGGACAGTAGACAGACAAGTCAACATCTGGACAGGAGACAGACAACAAGTCAACATCTGGACAGTAGACAGACAACAAGTCAACATCTGGATAGTAGACAGACAACAAGTCAACATCTGGACAGTAGACAGACAACAACGTCAACATCTGGATAGTAGACAGACAACGTCAACATCTGGACAGTAGACAGACAACAACGTCAACATCTGGATAGTAGACAGACAAAAAGTCAACATCTGGACAGTAGACAGACAAGTCAACATCTGGACAGTAGACAGACAACAAGTCAACATCTGGATAGTAGACAGACAACAAGTCAACATCTGGACAGTAGACAGACAACAAGTCAACATCTGGATAGTAGACAGACAACAAGTCAACATCTGGACAGTAGACAGACAACAACGTCAACATCTGGATAGTAGACAGACAACGTCAACATCTGGACAGTAGACAGACAACAACGTCAACATCTGGATAGTAGACAGACAACAACGTCAACATCTGGACAGTAGACAGACAAGTCAACATCTGGACAGTAGACAGACAACAAGTCAACATCTGGACAGTAGACAGACAACAAGTCAACATCTGGATAGTAGACAGACAACAAGTCAACATCTGGACAGTAGACAGACAACAACGTCAACATCTGGATAGTAGACAGACAACGTCAACATCTGGACAGTAGACAGACAACAACGTCAACATCTGGATAGTAGACAGACAAAAAGTCAACATCTGGATAATATACACAGAAGCAACGTCAACATCTGGATAAGATACAGACACAACGTCAACATCTGGATAATATAGAGAAATAATGTCAACATCTGGACAAACACAACAACATCTGGCCAGCACAGCCACAGCCTGACATCAACATCTGGATAATATACACAACAACATACACATCAACATCTGTATTCAAACCCAATCCACCATTAAAGTTGAACCAAACATCTGTATAGAGTATAGAGTGTAGAGTAGTATAGAGATCCTCACTGGATCCTGATGAAATGAATTCATCTGTTTCTACCTGGTTCTCTGTTAGTTTCCAACGTTCACATCTTATTACAGTTTCAGCAGTTTCTGAAGTTTATACAGATCAAACACAGATGTATGTAGACCAGATTACAGTGCGTGTCCTCACCGCCTCGTCCAGATGTTGGCGGTCCGGGTGGTCGTTGGGCGTGTGCTTCAGGATCTCGCGGAGCAGCAGGGGGTATTTGACCAGCCGGCTGCGGGGGATGTCCAGGAAGTTCCACAGGTCCAACTTCCTGCTGAAGGGGGACTGGAGGCAGCGCTGCAGGAAGTCCTGGACCCGCCGGTCCTGCTTCTTCTGGTCCAGCAGGTCCTTGGCCTTCACCTGGTTGCTGCAGTACGGCGTGTAGGAGGAGAGGCAGGGCAGCTACACACACACACAGGGCTCACCATCAGTGACCTCTGACCTCTGACTGGTCCAGGCTTTGTTTTATGTGGGGAGTTGTGTCCAACACTCACCCAGTCAGTCAGGATGTGGCCGACGTTCTCTGTGGAGCCGTCAGGTTTTCTGGCGTCATGGAGACGACTCAGCAGGTCTGAGACAAACAGGAAGTGGATCAATAACCTGAGAACGTCACTGAGATGTTGTTGAGTCCAGAGACACTGACAGAGCTGCAGCTGGTAACACTCTTTATAATAAAATACAGTCGTAATCTGACTCAACATTTCTGTCACAGAAACATCAGGATGAGAATTATTTTATTTTTAATTCATCTCCTACTGTCTCATACCTTTTATTTATATGAAAATTCATTTATTTATTCTTCAGTTTCAGTGTTTTTCCCATTGAGTCTCATTGAATCTCAGGTTAAAGTTCAGTCAATGACTCTCAGTCTGATTTTATCTGATTTTATATAATTTTATCTGATTTTATATAATTTTATATAATTTTATCTGAGTTTATATAATTTTATCTGAGTTTATATAATTTTATCTGAGTTCATATAATTTTATCTGATTTTATATAATTTTATCTGATTTTATATAATTTTATCTGAGTTTATATAATTTTATCTGATTTTATATAATTTTATCTGAGTTTATATAATTTTATCTGATTTTATATAATTTTATCTGAGTTTATATAATTTTATCTGAGTTCATATAATTTTATCTGATTTTATATAATTTTATCTGAGTTTATATAATTTTATCTGATTTTATATCATTTTATCTGAGTTTATATAATTTTATCTGATTTTATATAATTTTATCTGAGTTTATATAATTTTATCTGAGTTTATATAATTTTTTCTGATTTTATATCATTTTATCTGAGTTTATATAATTTTATCTGATTTTATATCATTTTATCTGAGTTTATATAATTTTATCTGAGTTTATATAATTTTATCTGAGTTTATATAATTTTATCTGATTTTATATAATTTTATCTGATTTTATATAATTTTATCTGAGTTTATATAATTTTATCTGATTTTATATAATTTTATCTGAGTTTATATAATTTTATCTGAGTTTATATAATTTTATCTGAGTTTATATAATTTTTTCTGATTTTATATCATTTTATCTGAGTTTATATAATTTTATCTGATTTTATATCATTTTATCTGAGTTTATATAATTTTATCTGAGTTTATATAATTTTATCTGAGTTTATATAATTTTTTCTGATTTTATATCATTTTATCTGAGTTTATATAATTTTATCTGATTTTATATCATTTTATCTGAGTTTATATAATTTTATCTGAGTTTATATAATTTTATCTGAGTTTATATAATTTTATCTGATTTTATATAATTTTATCTGATTTTATATAATTTTATCTGAGTTTATATAATTTTATCTGATTTTATATAATTTTATCTGAGTTTATATAATTTTATCTGAGTTTATATAATTTTATCTGAGTTTATATAATTTTTTCTGATTTTATATCATTTTATCTGAGTTTATATAATTTTATCTGATTTTATATCATTTTATCTGAGTTTATATAATTTTATCTGAGTTTATATAATTTTATCTGATTTTATATAATTTTATCTGATTTTATATAATTTTATCTGAGTTTATATAATTTTATCTGATTTTATATAATTTTATCTGAGTTTATATAATTTTATCTGATTTTATATAATTTTATCTGAGTTTATATAATTTTATCTGATTTTATATAATTTTATCTGATTTTATATAATTTTATCTGAGTTTATATAATTTTATCTGATTTTATATAATTTTATCTGAGTTTATATAATTTTATCTGAGTTTATATAATTTTATCTGAGTTTATATAATTTTTTCTGATTTTATATCATTTTATCTGAGTTTATATAATTTTATCTGATTTTATATCATTTTATCTGAGTTTATATAATTTTATCTGAGTTTATATAATTTTATCTGATTTTATATAATTTTATCTGATTTTATATAATTTTATCTGAGTTTATATAATTTTATCTGATTTTATATAATTTTATCTGAGTTTATATAATTTTATCTGATTTTATATAATTTTATCTGAGTTTATATAATTTTATCTGATTTTATATAATTTTATCTGATTTTATATAATTTTATCTGAGTTTATATAATTTTATCTGAGTTTATATAATTTTATCTGATTTTATATAATTTTATCTGAGTTTATATAATTTTATCTGATTTTATCTGATTTTATATAATTTTATATAATTTTATCTGAGTTTATATGATTTTATCAGATTTTATATTATATTTTATATAATTATATTATAAATGATATATTATATAATATATAATTATATAATATATATTGTATAATTATAACTGATTATCATATTCTTCTCCTCACCTTCATGCAGGGGGATCAGAGACTCCAGGGTCCCAAAGATCTGGTTCAGTTCCTGCTCAGTCATGATTGACAGCTTCAGCATCGGGTCGTGATACGCCTGCACACACACACACACACACACACACACACACACACACACACACACACACACACACACACACACACACACACACACAGACAGACCTCAGTAACGATGTGTATTACAGAATAAACGTAGACTTCTAAAGACCTTTTGTACCTTCTTAGCCAACTTGAGGTCCTCCACCAGGTCCTGTTCACCCTGAACCAGCTCAAAAATAGCCTGAAGGACGGAGACAGACAAATAATATTAGAGGGAAAACATCTATGACATGATAATAAAAATAAATATATTTTAAAATGTATTTTTAAAGGTGTTTGCAGAGCTGAATGTGTTGTATTCATGGTCATGAATGTTTCTCTGGAGGAAAACAGCAAAGTCTGATGATGTTTAAGGTTTTATTTATGTTTTAAAGATTTAATTATATTAAATATTATATTATATGTAATTATATAGTAAGTATATTAATGATTAATAATGATTAATCATAATAATGTTCCTTTCCCCCGTTTGTATTAAAAAGACTAACTGATTGAACCCTGAGTGACCTCTGACCTCCTGGCGTTTTATCTCCTTCGGGCTGAGCGGCTGAGTCGCTCCCAGCCGGACGTCGAACGTCTCGCTCCACAGCTTGCTGTCACGCCGTTTGGCGGCGGGGGCGGTTGCTGTGGAAACCCGAGCTGCCGTCAGGGAGGAGGAAGTGTTGGAAACCGCAGCTGAGACGACACGAGTCTTCATCGTGGAGGAGGAGGAGGAGGAGGAGGAGGAGGTGTGGGGAGGAGGAGCAGCTCTCTCAGCACGAGTCTCATTACGGAAACTGATGGAACGCTGCAGGAAACAGGAAGTAGATAAACGTCACCTATCAACTCTATTATTATTAGTTGTCAAATATAAAGTATAAGTAAAAGTAATATAGTGATTATTTCATGTCTCCTCCACTAATTATTATAATATCACTGTTTGTCAATGAAATGGGATTGTTGCCATTTTTTAAAAGGGAAAAAAGGATCAGAGGGCAGAAAGGTGTTATACTTATATATTATTATATATTATTATATATTATTATAATATATCTATTATAACCTGCAGCGTCTGGCTGATCC
>CM060463.1:37724919-37734919 GCA_030544235.1 Lepturacanthus savala
TCGAGTCACCTGATGAACAAACATGTTGTTTATGTTGTTATTTTATTCATTAATGTCTGGAACGACACAAACACTAGAGCAAAACTGTATTTATCACTGATTATTTAATATTTCTATTACAATTAAAATTAAATATTAAATATCACAGTTATTCAATAATGATTAATGTTCTGTTCTATAACTAATGAATGAATCATATTACACGAAATCAGCTGCTGATACGACGAGTAGATCATATAATAAATATATCATGTTATATATATAATATAATAAATAATATAATATATAATATAATATAATATATATAATATAATATATATAATATAATATATAATATAATAAATATATAATATAATAAATATATAATATAATAAATATATAATAAATATGATGAATAATGGTCTAAAATGATATAAAGTTCAGGTTTGATTCATTTCCACATGTTGATAAATGAAGGTAAAAGAAACAATAAGAGAATGAGTCAGAGAACATGAAACAATGGCTGAGGTGTGTGTGTGTGTGTGTGTGTGTGTGTGTGTGTGTCCTGGACTTCCTGTGTTAGAGAAACGCCCGGGAAAGACTGCACGGCTAAAAATACACACACACACACACACACACACACACACACACACACACACACAGGTTGGGGTGTAACACCCTTGGACAATAAACTAAAAAAAATATTTTACTCTTTTACATAAAGTCTGTAGTTTTACTACAACTCAGTACACAGGATGTGTACTACACGTGTACTACATGTGGTGTACTACAAGTTTACTACACATGTACTACATGTGTACTACATGTGGTGTACTACATGTGGTGTACTACAAGTTAACTACATGTGTACTACACGTGTCCTACAAGTTAACTACATGTGTACTACACGTGTCCTACAAGTTAACTACATGTGTACTACATGTGTACTACAAGTTAACTACATGTGTACTACATGTGTGCTATATGTTTACTACATGCGTACTACACGTGTACTACATGTTTACTACATGCGTACTACACGTGTACTACATGCGTACTACACGTGTACTACATGCGTACTACACGTGTACTACATGTGTACTACACGTGTACTGCATGTTTACAGCATGTTTACAGTATGTGTACTACATGTGTCCTACAAGTTTACTACATGTGTACTACATGCGTACTACACATGTACTACATGTGTACTACATGTGTACTACATGTGTACTGCATGTTTACAGCATGTTTACAGTATGTGTACTACATGTGTCCTACAAGTTTACTATATGTGTACTACATGCGTACTACACATGTACTACATGTGTACTACATGTGTACTACACGTGTACTGCATGTTTACAGCATGTTTACAGCATGTTTACAGCATGTGTACTACATGTGTACTACATGTGTACTACACGTGTACTACATGTGTACTACATGTGTACTGCATGTTTACAGCATGTGTACTACATGTGTACTACATGTGTACTGCATGTGTACTGCATGTTTACAGCATGTTTACAGCATGTGTACTACATGTGTACTACATGTGTACTGCATGTGTACTGCATGTTTACAGCATGTTTACAGCATGTGTACTACATGTGTACTACATGTGTACTACATGTGTACTACACGTGTACTGCATGTTTACAGCATGTGTACTACATGTGTACTACATGTGTACTGCATGTGTACTGCATGTTTACAGCATGTTTACAGCATGTGTACTACATGTGTACTACAAGTGTACTACACGTGTACTGCATGTTTACAGCATGTGTACTACATGTGTACTACACGTGTACTGCATGTTTACAGCATGTGTACTACATGTGTACTACACGTGTACTGCATGTTTACAGCATGTGTACTACAAGTGTACTACACGTGTACTGCATGTTTACAGCATGTGTACTACATGTGTACTACACGTGTACTGCATGTTTACAGCATGTGTACTACATGTGTACTACACGTGTACTGCATGTTTACAGCATGTGTACTACAAGTGTACTACACGTGTACTGCATGTTTACAGCATGTGTACTACATGTGTACTACACGTGTACTGCATGTTTACAGCATGTGTACTACATGTGTACTACACGTGTACTGCATGTTTACAGCATGTGTACTACATGTGTACTACATGTATACTACATGTGTACTACACGTGTATTACACGTTTACTACATGTAGTATACATACACGTGAATGCAGGAAGTACTCAGCCTTTTCAAAGTAAAATACAACGGTTCTTATAAAGTAAATGAAGTGAATAAATTAATCATTGTTATAAATAAAGATGAAATATTCAGAACTTACATTGATGTCCAGACTACAGAGGCTGAGGGAGTCTGCATCTCTGCTGGCCTGCTTCCTCTTCTTCTACACACACACACACACACACACACACACACACACACACACACACACACACACACACACACACACACACACACACACACACACACACACACAGATGTTAAGAATCATTCATCAATAGACACATAAGGCAGAAATAGAAGAAGATGGATGTAAAACATGTTGTATCATCATGATAATGTTTTATTTATATTATTATGTATTTTCAGAACCATGATAAATATATTTATTTATATATATTATATAATGTTATAATATTTCAACAGGATTTAACTGCAGCTTCTCGTGGCTGTTGATGATATTTCATCTGAGACATTTCACAGGTTTCAGTGTTTTATTGTCTGATAAAAACATTAATGAATGAACTGAAGACAACAGAGAATCAGGATTAAACATCAGAGCTGAGTTCAGTGTTTTTCTGTAGGAATCTGTTAATAAACACGTCATTTCATGTATTTTTAGGTTGTAAATGTTTTATTCCTGTAAAGAAACACATGAGAATTCAACACTCACAGTCACACAATGACCAGTGGTGTTCACATCATCCAGCACCTGTGTGTGTGTGTGTGTGTGTGTGTGTGTGTGTGTGTGTGTGTGTGTGTGTGTGTGTGTGTGTGTGTGTGTGTTGTATCAGGATGATTTGCTGCTTTTAATTTGTGTCACACATTTATCATCAATGATTCTGATTGGCCCAGGTAATCGCCGTGGTAACAACAGTAGGAAGCTGTGCAGGTGCAGTGAAAAACAGTTCCTGTTGTTACCATGACAACAAAAACAGGAAGAAACTACACATCTGACCAAAGAGGTCAATGAGGACAAACAGCTGGAGGAGAGGAGGAGGAGGAGGAGGAGGAGGAGGAGGAGGAGGAGGAGGAGGTGAGGCGGAAGAGAGGAGAGGAGATAAGAAGAGGACAGGAGGAGAAGAGGAGAAAGGAGAGGAGGAGATAAAAGGAGGAGAGTAGAGGAGGAGAGGAGGAGGAGATAAGAGGAGAAGAGGAGAGGAGGAGATAAGAGGAGGAGAGGAGGAGTAGAGGAGAGGAGAGGAGGAGAGTAGAAGAGGAGAAGAGGAGAGAGGAGAGGAGGAGATAAGAGGAGGAGAGGAGAGGAGGAGATAAGAGGAGGAGAGGAGCAGGAGGAGCAGGAGGAGGATGCAGGAGGCTCAGTAACAATAGCAGGATGTCTGCTGTTTGTTCTATTGTGTATTTTGTTGGGAGGACGTTATATAACCTGGCACACTGTACCTTTAACTCACCGTTACCATAGAAACCTGAGAGGGGGAGGAGTCTGCTGCTCCTGCCCATATAAGGTCAGTCAGCTTCCTCTGAGCTACATGCTAACATGCTAATAAATTACCAGGTGTAACATTTGGCCTCATCAACACAGTACAGGATTCAATATTACAATATTACAACTAATATCAACACATTACAATTAATATCAACATATTATAATTAATATTAAAATATGACATATTCCAGGTAAATCCATCCAACATGTTTCAGTCTGGGGACCACAGCTCCACCTCCTTCATGCCTTGTTAAACACATGTTGTAGCTCTATAATCTACATGTTTATTATTTAAATGAACATTTTATTATGTCCCAACTGTTTGTGATGTTATAACTAAAGAAGCAGAGACACAAAAACAGCAGTTTAGTTGAGATGAAGCTGGAGATGAAGGAAAGTTTCTGTTTGTTCCTTCTTTTCCTTTGTTGAAGTACATCTGTCATTACTTTCTGCTACTTTCTATTCTTTAATATTTAGCATAGCAACACTAAACCATAGGTTCATGAAATAAATCAATAGTTAATAGTGGTTATCAGCAGATTCTGGTATGAGTCTCTACATATCTGGGATGATGTTAATGTTTAATAATTAGACGCTAACAACAATACAACTTTATTTATAAATTCTGGTTAACAGCACTATTATGAGTGGAGAGACAATTATCTACTATAATAACATATATAATAATAATAATACATATATATGATCTTTATAATTGTCCTTTGAGTGAAACCAGACCACTGATGTGACCCAGGATCAGAGTGTGACTCCCCTGGTTTACGGGGACTGTGACCCTGTAATGAAGGTTTGACTCACCCTGTAGTAAAGGAACAGGCAGCAGCCCATCATCAGGATCTGTCCAACACCTTTATCCTCAAGTCACATCAGCTGTTCTCCTGCTTCTCCTCACATGTGGAGTCACTTCTTCTTCTGGTTCTCCTCCTCCTTCAGTCACATTTCTCCGTGTCTCCTTTTTTTCCTGAACTCCTTCACCTCCTCCTTCAGTTCTTCCAGCTCCTTTCGCTCCTCTTTTATCTCTTTTTCTGCTCCTGCTCTCCTTCACCTCCTCAGACACAATGCAAACCTCCTCAGCTTCACCTCTGAGTGGATCTACAGACCCTCAGGAACCTTCATTGTGTGTGTGTGTGTGTGTGTGTGTGTGTGTGTGTGTGTGTGTGTGTGTGTGTGTGTGTGTGTGTGTGTGTGTGTGTGTGTGTGTGTGTGTGTGTGTGTGTCCACTCTGTTCCCATTGGACAAACAGGAAGTGACGGCCGTCGGGGGGAAACAGGCTGTGGCTAAAATTAGGAGCTGCAGGAGACACCAAGACACCAGCAGCAGGAGGAGCAGGAGGAGCAGGAGGAGTAACAATAACAGGAGGAGTAACAGGAGGAGCAGGAGGAGTAACAATAACAGGAGGAGTAACAGGAGGAGTAACAATAACAGGAGGAGTAACAGGAGGAGTAACAGTAACAGGAGGAGTAACAGGAGGAGCAGGAGGAGTAACAGGCAGAGTAACAGGAGCAGGAGGAGTAAAAGAAGCAGTAACAAGAGGAGTAACAGGAGGAGTAATAGCAGCAGGAGCAGCAGGAGGAGCAGGAGGAGGAACAATAACAGGAGGAGTAACAGGAGGAGTAACAGGAGGAGGAACAGGAGGAGTAACAGTAACAGGAGGAGTAACAGGAGGAGTAACTCAGCTCTACACAAACTATCCAGAAACAATTTTAATGAAAAATAATCAATGCACCAATTTTTGAGTCCAAGTCGAGTTTGAGTTGAAACTGAGTCTGAGTTTAACTGGATTAATCCTGACCTGAGTCTGAGTTTAACTGGATTAATCCTGACCTGAGTTTGGGTTTAACTGGATTAATCCTGACCTGAGACAGAGTTTAACTGGATTAATCCTGACCTGAGTCTGAGTTTAACTGGATTAATCCTGACCTGAGACAGAGTTTAACTGGATTAACCCTGACCTGAGTCAGAGTTTAACTGGATTAATCCTGACCCGAGTCTGAGTTTAACTGGATTAATCCTGACCTGAGTCTGAGATTAACTGGATTAATCCTGACCTGAGTCTGAGTTTAACTGGATTAATCCTGACCCGAGTCTGAGTTTAATTAGATTAATCCTGACCCGAGTCTGAGTTTAACTGGATTAATCCTGACCTGAGTCTGAGATTAACTGGATTAATCCTGACCTGAGTCTGAGTTTAACTGGATTAATCCTGACCTGAGTCTGAGTTTAACTGGATTAATCCTGACCAGAGTCTGAGTTTAATTAGATTAATCCTGACCCGAGTCTGAGTTTAACTGGATTAATCCTGACCTGAGTCTGAGTTTAACTGGATTAATCCTGACCTGAGTCAGAGTTTAACTGGTTTAATCCAGACATGAGTCAGAGTTAGTTGCTAAGACATCATCAGCTGCAGATGATGGTTATTTTAGACTCTGTCTACATTACTGTAGTTTTATATCAATCAATATATTTTCTATTACATAAACAGTTTAATCCCAACTTCATTATTGATTGAGTGTGATTCAGGATTCCAGAGCTACAAACCAGCATTTAATTCTCTACAGTCTGACTCCTTTAGTTCATTATCAATGTGAGTTTGAGTTTATTTAAAACAGGGACAGTACATGAACATACATGTGTAAATATGTACGATTATAGCTTCCATCCTTACAGGTGACAGGTGGATGTCACCAACATGAAAATAAGTAGAAAAAAATAAGATCATTAAGATTTAAAAAGATTAGAGCATTAGAAAAGGTCAGGGTCAGAGTTCATGTCTGGTATTAAATATCAGGTTTGAGAAGCACCAGGAGAAAATGTGTTTTGATTAAATGACCAATCAGAGCTCAGTGCAGTGACAGCATCTCCAGAACTGACCAACCAGCACCATCATATAAATGACAGAAACAACAGAAAAGCTGTTTCTGGTCTGGTCTTTGTGGTCTTCTCTGTATTAGAGGCTCGTGTTTCTCCTCCGTCTTGGCTCAGCTTGATGGAATAGTTGAAGTCTTTGTTCCAGGTCGAGGTGTCCGTGACCTCTGGCCTCCCAGCTTTGTCTGGACTTCCTCCTCCTGAGGCTCCTCTGACATGTTCCTGCTGCTCCTTCCATAGTCAGACACTCAGAAACACATTTACTTTTTGTTCTGTTCAGATTGTCAACTCGAAAAAGAAATAAACAAAACTACACGTGCTATGAAACACACGTGTGAATTTATTCATTAATCTTCACCAGTGATGATGATGGTTCCAAAACATCTGCAGAAAGGGGAAGGATGGGCCGTCATCACCATGGCAACCACAACACCGCCCATCGGGATATTGTGTTTCTCACTGTACACAGTGGGAACATTACACGAACATTGACCATTACTCCAGAATCACATTTGTGGGGTCACACAGTGATGTTGGATGAGGAGTCCTGGTCCCAAAGGTGTTCTATGGGGTTGAGGTCAGGACTCCTACAGTCAGTCAGGTTCATTCACACCAGACTCATCCATGTCTTTATTGGTGTTGGAACAGGAACGTCCAGTTCCAAATTGTTCCGACAAAGTTGGAGCCTGGAAATGTCCAGAAAGACTTGGTCTACTGAAGCATTCCCAGTTACTTGACTGGAACTAAGAGGACAAGTCCAGATCCTGAGAAACAACACACCATCACCCCCCCCCGCGCCCCCCGGCCCCCCACCACCACCACCACCACCAAACTTCACTTCAAAGAATGTGTTTCACTGCTCTAGAGTCCAGTAGGTTGGATGGTTGGTGATGTCTGATCAGTGATGTCTGGTTGGTGGTGAATGGTTGGTGGTGAATGGTTGGTGGTGAATGGTTGGTGGTGAATGGTTGGTGATGTCTGGTCGGTGGTGAATGGTTGGTGGTGAATGGTTGGTGGTGAATGGTTGGTGGTGAATGGTTGGTGGTGAATGGTTGGTGGTGAATGGTTGGTGATGTCTGGTCGGTGGTGAATGGTTGGTGGTGAATGGTCGGTGGTGAATGGTTGGTGATGTCTGGTCGGTGGTGAATGGTTGGTGGTGGCTGGTCGGTGGTGAATGGTTGGTGATGTCTAGTTGGTGGTGAATGGTCGGTGGTGAATGGTCGGTGGTGAATGGTTGGTGATGTCTGGTCGGTGGTGAATGGTTGGTGGTGAATGGTCGGTGGTGAATGGTTGGTGATGTCTGGTCGGTGGTGAATGGTTGGTGGTGAATGGTTGGTGGTGAATGGTCGGTGGTGAATGGTTGGTGATGTCTAGTTGGTGGTGAATGGTCGGTGGTGAATGGTTGGTGATGTCTAGTTGGTGGTGAATGGTCGGTGGTGAATGGTCGGTAATGTCTAGTTGGTGGTGAATGGTTGGTGGTGAATGGTCGGTAATGTCTAGTTGGTGGTGAATGGTCGGTAATGTCTAGTTGGTGGTGAATGGTTGGTGGTGAATGGTTGGTGATGTCTAGTTGGTGGTGAATGGTTGGTGGTGAATGGTTGGTGATGTCTGGTCAGTGGTGAATGGTCGGTGGTGAATGGTTGGTGGTGAATGGTTGGTGGTGAATGGTTGGTGGTGAATGGTTGGTGGTGAATGGTTGGTGTTGAATGGTTGGAGGTGAATGGTTGGTGGTGAATGGTTGGTGGTGAATGGTTGGTGGTGAATGGTTGGTGTTGAATGGTTGGAGGTGAATGGTTGGTGGTGAATGGTTGGTGGTGAATGGTTGGTGGTGAATGGTTGGTGGTGAATGGTTGGTGGTGAATGGTTGGTGATGTCTAGTTGGTGGTGAATGGTTGGTGGTGAATGGTTGGTGTTGAATGGTTGGTGATGTCTGGTCGGTGGTGAATGGTTGGTGTTGAATGGTTGGTGGTGAATGGTTGGTGTTGAACGGTTGGTGGTGAATGGTTGGTGGTGTCTGGTTGGTGGTGCCTGGTTGATGATGTCTGGTTGGTGGTGAATGGTTGGTGATGTCTAGTTGGTGGTGAATGGTTGGTGGTGAATGGTTGGTGGTGAATGGTTGGTGATGTCTAGTTGGTGGTGAATGGTTGGTGATGTCTAGTTGGTGGTGAATGGTTGGTGGTGAATGGTTGGTGGTGAATGGTTGGTGATGTCTGGTTGGTGGTGAATGGTCGGTGGTGAATGGTTGGTGGTGAATGGTTGGTGGTGAATGGTTGGTGATGTCTGGTCGGTGGTGAATGGTTGGTGGTGAATGGTTGGTGGTGAATGGTTGGTGGTGAATGGTTGGTGGTGAATGGTTGGTGGTGAATGGTTGGTGATGTCTGGTCGGTGGTGAATGGTTGGTGGTGAATGGTCGGTGGTGAATGGTTGGTGATGTCTGGTCGGTGGTGAATGGTTGGTGGTGGCTGGTCGGTGGTGAATGGTTGGTGATGTCTAGTTGGTGGTGAATGGTCGGTGGTGAATGGTCGGTGGTGAATGGTTGGTGATGTCTGGTCGGTGGTGAATGGTTGGTGGTGAATGGTTGGTGATGTCTGGTCGGTGGTGAATGGTTGGTGGTGAATGGTTGGTGATGTCTGGTCGGTGGTGAATGGTTGGTGGTGAATGGTCGGTGGTGAATGGTTGGTGATGTCTGGTCGGTGGTGAATGGTTGGTGGTGAATGGTTGGTGGTGAATGGTCGGTGGTGAATGGTTGGTGATGTCTAGTTGGTGGTGAATGGTCGGTGGTGAATGGTCGGTAATGTCTAGTTGGTGGTGAATGGTTGGTGGTGAATGGTCGGTAATGTCTAGTTGGTGGTGAATGGTCGGTAATGTCTAGTTGGTGGTGAATGGTTGGTGGTGAATGGTTGGTGATGTCTAGTTGGTGGTGAATGGTTGGTGGTGAATGGTCGGTGGTGAATGGTTGGTGATGTCTGGTCAGTGGTGAATGGTCGGTGGTGAATGGTTGGTGGTGAATGGTTGGTGGTGAATGGTTGGTGGTGAATGGTTGGTGTTGAATGGTTGGAGGTGAATGGTTGGTGGTGAATGGTTGGTGGTGAATGGTTGGTGGTGAATGGTTGGTGTTGAATGGTTGGAGGTGAATGGTTGGTGGTGAATGGTTGGTGGTGAATGGTTGGTGGTGAATGGTTGGTGGTGAATGGTTGGTGGTGAATGGTTGGTGATGTCTAGTTGGTGGTGAATGGTTGGTGGTGAATGGTTGGTGTTGAATGGTTGGTGATGTCTGGTCGGTGGTGAATGGTTGGTGTTGAATGGTTGGTGGTGAATGGTTGGTGTTGAACGGTTGGTGGTGAATGGTTGGTGGTGTCTGGTTGGTGGTGCCTGGTTGATGATGTCTGGTTGGTGGTGAATGGTTGGTGATGTCTAGTTGGTGGTGAATGGTTGGTGGTGAATGGTTGGTGGT
>CM060463.1:37739919-37819919 GCA_030544235.1 Lepturacanthus savala
AACTATGAGTAACTTTTAGATGTTTGAGTAGAAAACGTTGGTTAAATATATTTACTGGTGGATTTAAATGGGTTTTAATTGATGTGAGGAGCCTTTTAATGGTTTATTATGTGTTCACCGCTTTTAAGACTAATCAATGATTTTCTCCATTGATTGTGTGTTTTCTTCTGATATTTCAGTGTATTTTATTATATAACAAATAAAGTTATTTCAATTTAAAAGGTCAAAGTGTGAAAGTGATAAAACCTGCCAGTTTGATATTAAAACCTATAAAAACAACAAGTGGGTGGAGTTTTTATTTGAATTCATTATTGCATTAAAACTCAAATCTGATTAAAAACAAACAACTTCATTGTTGACTTTGATTTTATTTTACAGCCGGTTGTTGAATCTGATTCAGAGACTCACAGAAATAATATTTAACAGCTTCAAACACAGAAAAACTCAAATAACAACAGAAAAACTGCAAATATAGAAATAAAATGAGAAAAAACACCTTTGATTTCAGCAGTTTTAACACTTTATTGGAACTGATTGAACCTCTATTACATAGTGTTGCCATGGCAACAACTACTTTAATTTAGTTTTTCTATAAAGTCTATGTTTTTACAGCTAGGTGTGAAAAGGGTGCTTTTATTTTGAAGGACATGCACCATAATAAAGGATATCCTGTCCCTTTTTTCCTCATGAACATGAGACATTTTAACCAAATAAAAAAATGTAACTCACTATTACTATAAGTAACTGTATTTATTATTATTATTATTATTAGTAGTAGTAGTATTACATTTAATTCAATAAATTTCATATATTTTATTTTATTATGTAAAGTTCTGATCGTCCCATTGACTTCCATAGAATTAAACTATCCTGACATGATCTTTACACATTTTATATTTATATATTTACTATATTATTTAGGATAGGGGGCTCGATTATGGAAAAGAATAATAAAATTCATAAAATCCATGTTTTTCACTGAAAAACATACAACACAATGATCATTGAAATATGTCTGAAGGATCAATAAAGACTCCAGTTTAGAAGAATTAGAACTTTCTGTCAATTATTTCATGGGAATATTTAATATAGAGAGTTAATAGAGGGTTAATCACCACACACACACACACACACACACACACACACACACACACACACACACACACACACTGAGGCTAATTACTACAGGGCTGCTGTGTTAATGGTTAACTCTCTGTTACATTAATGGCCTCAGTAATAGATATATTATATATATAGAAGTCAATAGGACTCCATTAGGTTTATACAGGGATTTATTATATTTACATATTGTTGACATATGACAACAAATCTATTTTAGCAGATTAGAATCAACAGTGAATTCAATGTATTTACCTCAGATCATGAGTTAAATGTTTTATTTGGTGAAAGTTTTTCATGTCCATCAACTAAAGGGACAGTTAAACAGGATGTCCTGGTCATGTGACCTCAAAAATCAGCATGAATTGTAAGTCCTTCAAAATAAAAGACAACTAAGTGTGAAAACATGGATTTTCTATCACAGCTTTAATTACAGGGTTAATTCTCTGGTTAACGATGAATAAAAAACAGCCACTAGATCTGAAATGAACTCAAGCTGCTTAGAAAAAATAATCTCCTGTTGTGATGTCACAACAGGAAGTTAATAGTAACGAAGGGGCGGGGCCTTTCTGACAGCCAATCACAGCAGAGGATCAGAAACACAACTTGACACTGCTGGTGACTCATTAATGATGAATAATGAGATTGATGATTGATCTAATTTATTTGTTGTAACTTTGTGAAGAAAAGTTGTTTGTTAATAAAGTTTTTTTTCCTGCTAATTCAGCTGCAAACAAACATCAGCAGAATCATGACAGAAGAATGAGTGTGTGTGTGTGTGTGTGTGTGTGTGTGTGTGTGTGTGTGTGTGTGTGTGTGTGTGTGTGTGTGTGTGTGTGTGTGTGTGTGTGTGTCATTCTCAGGCGATTCTGTGACTCAGCCGCAGTAAAACCTCCTTTCTCCTCATCGAATCCTCTAATATCATCAAACTTCTTCATGTGAATGACCTTTAACCTCAGATCTTCTTCTGTTTTATTATAAAACTCATTGTTTCTGATGGAGATAATTAATTAATTAAACTGTTAATTATTATTCTACAGTTTAAGAAGCTGCTCTAGAAACTTCTGCATCAGATCAATTCACAGGGATCAGACACACACACACACACACACACACACACACACACACACACACACACACACACACACACACACACACACACATTCTTTTTCTCCTACACCAACAGATCAGAGATCAGCGTTTTTCTCTTGAATTAAAGTGAAGTTTGAGTTCAGTTTAAATGTTAAAGGTGATATTTTACCTGGATTCTCGCTGACATCCATCACCTGTCTGCATCAGGTACATCCACAACGGCTGATCAACAGCTGATCAACAGCTGATCAACAGCTGATCAACAACAATCGGCTGATCGACAACAATCAGCTGATCGACAACAATCAGCTGATCGACTGTTTGTTTCAACAACTAAACAAGTTCAAGTTAAACTTTATTAGTCTGAATCCTCAGCTCAACAACGGTCCGAGTCGCTGTGAATCAGCTGGAAATCCTCGTTTCACCTAAAACCGTCAAGCTGCCGCCGAGAAACCTCACTTCCGGTAACCCCTTCAAAATAAGAGCCACATATAACTTATCTATTAAACTGTGGTGGAAGACGTCCTGACGTATTTCACTATAAAAGGACTTTTTTTACCCTTGTTCACATTTTTATACCATTGACTCTTATTAAAACCACACATTCTGATTATTATTATTATTAATTAATTATTACACTATAACAAATGGGTTTTTCACTAAATGTAATTTCAGAATTATATTAATTGTGCTAGATTTTATGAAAATTGTGTGTGTGTGTGTGTCTATACATGTGTGTGTCTATACGTGTGTGTGTGTCTATACATGCGTGTGTCTATACATGTGTGTGTGTGTCTATACATGTGTGTGTCTATACGTGTGTGTGTCTATACATGTGTGTGTCTATACATGTGTGTGTGTCTATACATGTGTGTGTCTATACATGTGTGTGTCTATACGTGTGTGTCTATACATGTGTGTGACTATAGATGTGTGTGTCTATACGTGTGTGTGTCTATACATGTGTGTGTCTATACATGTGTGTGTCTATACATGTGTGTGTGTCTATACATGTGTGTGTCTATACATGCGTGTGTCTATACGTGTGTGTGTGTGTCTATACATGTGTGTGTCTATACGTGTGTGTGTCTATACATGTGTGTGTCTATACATGTGTGTGTGTCTATACATGTGTGTGTCTATACGTGTGTGTGTCTATACGTGTGTGTGTCTATACATGTGTGTGTCTATACATGTGTGTGTCTATACGTGTGTGTGTTTGTCTATACATGTGTGTGTCTATACATGTGTGTGTGTGTCTATACATGTGTGTGTCTATACGTGTGTGTGTCTATACGTGTGTGTGTCTATACATGTGTGTGTCTATACATGTGTGTGTCTATACGTGTGTGTGTTTGTCTATACATGTGTGTGTCTATACGTGTGTGTGTCTATACATGTGTGTGTCTATACGTGTGTGTGTCTATACGTGTGTGTGTCTATACATGTGTGTGTCTATACATGTGTGTGTCTATACGTGTGTGTGTTTGTCTATACATGTGTGTGTCTATACATGTGTGTGTGTGTCTATACATGTGTGTGTCTATACATGTGTGTGTGTGTCTATACATGTGTGTGTCTATACATGTGTGTGTCTATACGTGTGTGTGTGTGTCTATACATGTGTGTGTCTATACGTGTGTGTGTCTATACGTGTGTGTGTCTATACATGTGTGTGTCTATACATGTGTGTGTCTATACGTGTGTGTGTCTATACATGTGTGTGTCTATACGTGTGTGTGTGTGTCTATACATGTGTGTGTCTATACATGCGTGTGTCTATACATGTGGGTGTGTCTATACGTGTGTGTGTGTGTCTACATGTGTGTGTCTATACATGTGTGTGTGTCTATACATGTGTGTGTCTATACGTGTGTGTGTCTATACATGTGTGTGTCTATACGTGTGTGTGTGTGTCTATACATGCGTGTGTCTATACGTGTGTGTGTGTGTGTCTATACATGTGTGTGTCTATACATGCGTGTGTCTATACGTGTGTGTGTCTATACGTGTGTGTGTCTATACATGTGTGTGTCTATACATGTGTGTGTGTGTCTATACATGCGTGTGTCTATACATGTGTGTGTGCATCTATACATGCGTGTGTCTATACGTGTGTGTGTGTGTCTATACATGTGTGTGTGTGTCTATACATGTGTGTGTGTCTATACATGTGTGTGTCTATACGTGTGTGTGTCTATACATGTGTGTGTCTATACGTGTGTGTCTATACGTGTGTGTGTCTATACATGTGTGTGTCTATACATGTGTGTGTGTCTATACGTGTGTGTCTATACGTGTGTGTGTCCATACATGTGTGTGTCTATACGTGTGTGTGTCTATACATGTGTGTGTCTATATGTATGTGTGTGTATGTGTGTGTGTGTCTATACATGTGTGTGTGTGTCTATACATGTGTGTGTCTATATGTATGTGTGTGTATGTGTGTGTGTGTCTATACATGTGTGTGTGTGTCTATACATGTGTGTGTCTATATGTATGTGTGTGTATGTGTGTGTGTGTCTATACATGCGTGTGTCTATACGTGTGTGTGTGTGTCTATACATGTGTGTGTGTGTCTATACATGCGTGTGTCTATACATGTGTGCGTGTGTGTGTCTATACATGCGTGTGTCTATACGTGTGTGTGTGTGTCTATACATGTGTGTGTGTGTGTCTATACATGCGTGTGTCTATACATGTGTGTGTGTGTGTGTGTGTCTATACATGCGTGTGTCTATACGTGTGTGTGTGTGTGTGTGTCTATACATGTGTGTGTGTGTCTATACATGTGTGTGTCTATACACGTGTGTGTCTATACATGTGTGCGTGTCTATACATGTGTGTGTCTATACGTGTGTGTGTCTATACATGTGTGTGTCTATACATGTGTGTGTCTATACATGTGTGTGTGTCTATACATGTGTGTGTCTATACATGTGTGTGTCTATACATGTGTGTGTGTCTATACATGTGTGTGTCTATACGTGTGTGTGTCTATACATGTGTGTGTCTATACGTGTGTGTGTGTGTCTATACATGCGTGTGTCTATACGTGTGTGTGTGTGTCTATACATGTGTGTGTCTATACATGCGTGTGTCTATACGTGTGTGTGTCTATACGTGTGTGTGTCTATACATGTGTGTGTCTATACATGTGTGTGTGTGTCTATACATGCGTGTGTCTATACATGTGTGTGTGCGTCTATACATGCGTGTGTCTATACGTGTGTGTGTGTGTCTATACATGTGTGTGTGTGTCTATACATGTGTGTGTGTCTATACATGTGTGTGTCTATACGTGTGTGTGTCTATACATGTGTGTGTCTATACGTGTGTGTCTATACGTGTGTGTGTCTATACATGTGTGTGTCTATACATGTGTGTGTGTCTATACGTGTGTGTCTATACGTGTGTGTGTCCATACATGTGTGTGTCTATACGTGTGTGTGTCTATACATGTGTGTGTCTATATGTATGTGTGTGTATGTGTGTGTGTGTCTATACATGTGTGTGTGTGTCTATACATGTGTGTGTCTATATGTATGTGTGTGTATGTGTGTGTGTGTCTATACATGTGTGTGTGTGTCTATACATGTGTGTGTCTATATGTATGTGTGTGTATGTGTGTGTGTGTCTATACATGCGTGTGTCTATACATGCGTGTGTCTATACGTGTGTGTGTGTGTCTATACATGTGTGTGTGTGTCTATACATGCGTGTGTCTATACATGTGTGCGTGTGTGTGTCTATACATGCGTGTGTCTATACGTGTGTGTGTGTGTCTATACATGTGTGTGTGTGTGTCTATACATGCGTGTGTCTATACATGTGTGTGTGTGTGTGTGTGTCTATACATGCGTGTGTCTATACGTGTGTGTGTGTGTGTGTGTGTCTATACATGTGTGTGTGTGTCTATACATGTGTGTGTCTATACACGTGTGTGTCTATACATGTGTGCGTGTCTATACATGTGTGTGTCTATACGTGTGTGTGTCTATACATGTGTGTGTCTATACATGTGTGTGTCTATACATGTGTGTGTGTCTATACATGTGTGTGTCTATACATGTGTGTGTCTATACATGTGTGTGTGTCTATACATGTGTGTGTCTATACATGTGTGTGTGTGTCTATACGTGTGTGTGTCTATACATGTGTGTGTGTGTCTATACATGTGTGTGTCTATACGTGTGTGTGTGTCTATACATGTGTGTGTCTATACGTGTGTGTGTGTCTATACATGTGTGTGTCTATACGTGTGTGTGTGTGTCTATACGTGTGTGTGTCTATATGTGTGTGTGTGTCTATACATGTGTGTGTCTATACGTGTGTGTGTGTGTCTATACGTGTGTGTGTCTATACGTGTGTGTGTGTGTGTCTATACATGTGTGTGTCTATACGTGTGTGTGTCTATACATGCGTGTGTCTATACATGTGTGTGTGCGTCTATACATGCGTGTGTCTATACGTGTGTGTGTGTGTCTATACATGTGTGTGTGTGTCTATACATGTGTGTGTCTATACATGTGTGTGTCTATACATGTGTGTGTGTCTATACATGTGTGTGTCTATACATGTGTGTGTCTATACATGTGTGTGTCTATACATGTGTGTGTGCGTCTATACATGCGTGTGTCTATACGTGTGTGTGTGTGTCTATACATGTGTGTGTGTGTCTATACATGTGTGTGTCTATACATGTGTGTGTCTATACATGTGTGTGTGTCTATACATGTGTGTGTCTATACGTGTGTGTGTCTATACATGTGTGTGTCTATACGTGTGTGTCTATACGTGTGTGTGTCTATACATGTGTGTGTCTATACATGTGTGTGTGTCTATACGTGTGTGTGTCTATACGTGTGTGTGTCCATACATGTGTGTGTCTATACGTGTGTGTGTCTATACATGTGTGTGTCTATATGTATGTGTGTGTATGTGTGTGTGTGTCTATACATGTGTGTGTGTGTCTATACATGTGTGTGTCTATATGTATGTGTGTGTATGTGTGTGTGTGTCTATACATGTGTGTGTGTGTCTATACATGTGTATGTCTATATGTATGTGTGTGTATGTGTGTGTGTGTCTATACATGTGTGTGTGTGTCTATACATGTGTGTGTCTATATGTATGTGTGTGTATGTGTGTGTGTGTCTATACATGCGTGTGTCTATACATGCGTGTGTCTTTACGTGTGTGTGTGTGTCTATACATGTGTGTGTGTGTCTATACATGCGTGTGTCTATACATGTGTGTGTGTGTGTGTCTATACATGTGTGTGTCTATACGTGTGTGTGTGTGTCTATACGTGTGTGTGTCTATATGTGTGTGTGTGTCTATACATGTGTGTGTCTATACGTGTGTGTGTGTGTCTATACGTGTGTGTGTCTATACGTGTGTGTGTGTGTGTCTATACATGTGTGTGTCTATACGTGTGTGTGTCTATACATGCGTGTGTCTATACATGTGTGTGTGCGTCTATACATGCGTGTGTCTATACGTGTGTGTGTGTGTCTATACATGTGTGTGTGTGTCTATACATGTGTGTGTCTATACATGTGTGTGTCTATACATGTGTGTGTGTCTATACATGTGTGTGTCTATACATGTGTGTGTCTATACATGTGTGTGTCTATACATGTGTGTGTGCGTCTATACATGCGTGTGTCTATACGTGTGTGTGTGTGTCTATACATGTGTGTGTGTGTCTATACATGTGTGTGTCTATACATGTGTGTGTCTATACATGTGTGTGTGTCTATACATGTGTGTGTCTATACGTGTGTGTGTCTATACATGTGTGTGTCTATACGTGTGTGTCTATACGTGTGTGTGTCTATACATGTGTGTGTCTATACATGTGTGTGTGTCTATACGTGTGTGTGTCTATACGTGTGTGTGTCCATACATGTGTGTGTCTATACGTGTGTGTGTCTATACATGTGTGTGTCTATATGTATGTGTGTGTATGTGTGTGTGTGTCTATACATGTGTGTGTGTCTATACATGTGTGTGTCTATATGTATGTGTGTGTATGTGTGTGTGTGTCTATACATGTGTGTGTGTGTCTATACATGTGTATGTCTATATGTATGTGTGTGTATGTGTGTGTGTGTCTATACATGTGTGTGTGTGTCTATACATGTGTGTGTCTATATGTATGTGTGTGTATGTGTGTGTGTGTCTATACATGTGTGTGTGTGTCTATACATGTGTATGTCTATATGTATGTGTGTGTATGTGTGTGTGTGTCTATACATGTGTGTGTGTCTATACATGTGTGTGTCTATATGTATGTGTGTGTATGTGTGTGTGTGTCTATACATGCGTGTGTCTATACATGCGTGTGTCTTTACGTGTGTGTGTGTGTCTATACATGTGTGTGTGTGTCTATACATGCGTGTGTCTATACATGTGTGTGTGTGTGTGTGTGTCTATACATGCGTGTGTCTATACGTGTGTGTGTGTGTCTATACATGTGTGTGTGTGTCTATACATGTGTGTGTCTATACACGTGTGTGTCTATACATGTGTGCGTGTCTATACATGTGTGTGTCTATACATGTGTGTGTGTCTATACATGTGTGTGTCTATACATGTGTGTGTGTGTCTATACATGTGTGTGTCTATACACGTGTGTGTCTATACATGTGTGCGTGTCTATACATGTGTGTGTCTATACATGTGTGTGTCTATACATGTGTGTGTCTATACATGTGTGTGTGTCTATACGTGTGTGTGTCTATACATGTGTGTGTGTCTATACATGTGTGTGTCTATACATGTGTGTGTGTCTATACATGTGTGTGTGTCTATACATGTGTGTGTCTATACATGTGTGTGTGTCTATACGTGTGTGTGTCTATACATGTGTGTGTCTATACATGTGTGTGTGTCTATACGTGTGTGTGTCTATACATGTGTGTGTCTATACATGTGTGTGTCTATACATGTGTGTGTGTCTATACGTGTGTGTGTCTATACATGTGTGTGTCTATACATGTGTGTGTCTATACATGTGTGTGTGTGTCTATACGTGTGTGTGTGTCTATACGTGTGTGTGTCTATACATGTGTGTGTCTATACATGTGTGTGTCTATACATGTGTGTGTGTGTCTATACGTGTGTGTGTCTGTACATGTGTGTGTGTGTCTATACATGTGTGTGTCTATACGTGTGTGTGTGTCTATACATGTGTGTGTCTATACGTGTGTGTGTGTGTCTATACGTGTGTGTGTCTATATGTGTGTGTGTGTGTGTCTATACATGTGTGTGTCTATACGTGTGTGTGTGTGTCTATACATGTGTGTGTGTGTCTATACATGTGTGTGTCTATACATGTGTGTGTCTATACATGTGTGTGTGTCAATACATGTGTGTGTCTATACGTGTGTGTGTCTATACATGTGTGTGTCTATACGTGTGTGTCTATACGTGTGTGTCTATACATGTGTGTGTCTATACATGTGTGTGTGTCTATACGTGTGTGTGTCTATACGTGTGTGTGTCCATACATGTGTGTGTCTATACGTGTGTGTGTGTGTGTGTCTATATGTATGTGTGTGTATGTGTGTGTGTGTCTATACATGTGTGTGTGTGTCTATACATGTGTGTGTCTATATGTATGTGTGTGTATGTGTGTGTGTGTCTATACATGTGTGTGTGTGTGTGTCTATACATGTGTGTGTCTATATGTATGTGTGTGTATGTGTGTGTGTGTCTATACATGCGTGTGTCTATACATGCGTGTGTCTATACATGTGTGTGTCTATACATTTGTGTGTGTCTATACATGTGTGTGTCTATACATGTGTGTGTCTATACATGTGTGTGTCTATACATTTGTGTGTGTCTATACATGTGTGTGTCTATAGATGTGTGTGTCTATACATGTGTGTGTGTCTATACGTGTGTGTGTCTATACATGTGTGTGTGTCTATACATGTGTGTGTGTCTATACATGTGTGTGTCTATACATGTGTGTGTGTCTATACGTGTGTGTGTCTATACATGTGTGTGTCTATACATGTGTGTGTGTCTATACGTGTGTGTGTCTATACATGTGTGTGTCTATACATGTGTGTGTCTATACATGTGTGTGTGTGTCTATACGTGTGTGTGTCTATACATGTGTGTGTCTATACATGTGTGTGTGTGTCTATACATGTGTGTGTCTATACGTGTATGTGTGTCTATACATGTGTGTGTCTATAC
Source organism: Lepturacanthus savala (assembly GCA_030544235.1). Classification (NCBI taxonomy): domain Eukaryota; kingdom Metazoa; phylum Chordata; class Actinopteri; order Scombriformes; family Trichiuridae; genus Lepturacanthus; species Lepturacanthus savala. The sequence continues at coordinate 37,750,348 of CM060463.1, forward strand.
GTGTGTGTGTGTGTCTATACGTGTGTGTGTCTATATGTGTGTGTGTGTCTATACATGTGTGTGTCTATACGTGTGTGTGTGTGTCTATACGTGTGTGTGTCTATACGTGTGTGTGTGTGTGTCTATACATGTGTGTGTCTATACGTGTGTGTGTGTGTGTCTATACATGTGTGTGTGTCTATACATGTGTGTGTGTGTCTATACATGTGTGTGTGTGTGTGTCTATACATGTGTGTGTGTCTATACATGTGTGTGTGTGTCTATACATGTGTGTGTGTGTGTGTCTATACATGTGTCTGTGTGTGTGTGTCTATACATGTGTGTGTGTCTATACGTGTGTGTGTGTGTGTCTATACATGTGTGTGTGTCTATACATGTGTGTGTGTCTATACATGTGTGTGTGTTTCTATACATGTGTCTGTGTCTATACATGTGTGTGTGTCTATACATGTGTGTGTACGTGTGTGTGTATATGTATGTGTGTGTGCCTATACGTGTGTGTGTGTGTCTATACATGTGTGTGTGTGTGTGTCTATACGTGTGTGTGTGTATATACATGTGTGTGTGTGTCTATACATGTGTGTGTGTGTGTGTCTATACATGTGTGTGTCTATACATATGTGTGTCTATACGTGTGTGTGTGTGTCTATACATGTGTGTGTGTGTCTATACATGCGTGTGTCTATACGTGTGTGTGTGTCTATACGTGTGTGTGTGTGTGTGTCTATACATGTGTGTGTGTCTATACATGTGTGTGTCTATACGTGTGTGTGTGTCTATACGTGTGTGTGTGTGTGTCTATACGTGTGTGTGTGTCTATACATGCGTGTGTCTATACATGTGTGTGTGTCTATACATGTGTGTGTCTATACGTGTGTGTGTGTGTCTATACGTGTGTGTGTCTATATGTGTGTGTGTGTCTATACATGTGTGTGTCTATACGTGTGTGTGTGTGTCTATACGTGTGTGTGTCTATACGTGTGTGTGTGTGTGTCTATACATGTGTGTGTCTATACGTGTGTGTGTCTATACATGTGTGTGTGTCTATACATGTGTCCCTATACGTGTGTGTGTGTCTATACGTGTGTGTGTCTATACATGTGTGTCTATACATGTGTGTGTCTATACGTGTGTGTGTCTATACATGTGTGTGTGTCTATACATGTGTCCCTATACGTGTGTGTGTGTCTATACGTGTGTGTGTCTATACATGTGTGTCTATACATGTGTGTGTCTATACATGTGTGTGTGTGTCTATACGTGTGTGTGTCTATACATGTGTGTGTCTATACGTGTGTGTGTGTCTATACATGTGTGTGTCTATACATGTGTGTGTGTCTATACATGTGTGTGTCTATACGTGTGTGTGTGTGTCTATACGTGTGTGTGTCTATATGTGTGTGTGTCTATACATGTGTGTGTCTATACGTGTGTGTGTGTGTCTATACGTGTGTGTGTGTGTCTATACATGTGTGTGTCTATACGTGTGTGTGTCTATACATGTGTGTGTGTCTATACATGTGTCCCTATATGTGTGTGTGTGTCTATACATGTGTCCCTATACGTGTGTGTGTCTATACGTGTGTGTGTCTATACATGTGTGTCTATACATGTGTGTGTCTATACATGTGTGTGTGTCTATACGTGTGTGTGTGTGTGTCTATACATGTGTGTGTGTCTATACATGTGTGTGTGTCTATACATGTGTGTGTGTGTCTATACATGTGTGTGTGTGTGTGTCTATACATGTGTGTGTGTCTATACATGTGTGTGTGTGTCTATACATGTGTGTGTGTGTGTGTCTATACATGTGTCTGTGTGTGTGTGTCTATACATGTGTGTGTGTCTATACATGTGTGTGTGTGTGTGTCTATACATGTGTGTGTGTCTATACATGTGTGTGTGTCTATACATGTGTGTGTGTGTCTATACATGTGTCTGTGTCTATACATGTGTGTGTGTCTATACATGTGTGTGTACGTGTGTGTGTATATGTATGTGTGTGTGCCTATACGTGTGTGTGTGTGTCTATACATGTGTGTGTGTGTGTGTCTATACGTGTGTGTGTGTATATACATGTGTGTGTGTGTCTATACATGTGTGTGTGTGTGTGTCTATACATGTGTGTGTCTATACATATGTGTGTCTATACGTGTGTGTGTGTGTCTATACATGTGTGTGTGTGTCTATACATGCGTGTGTCTATACGTGTGTGTGTGTCTATACGTGTGTGTGTGTCTATACATGTGTGTGTGTCTATACATGTGTGTGTCTATACGTGTGTGTGTGTCTATACGTGTGTGTGTGTGTGTCTATACGTGTGTGTGTGTCTATACATGCGTGTGTCTATACATGTGTGTGTGTCTATACGTGTGTGTGTGTCTATACATGTGTGTCTATACATGTGTGTGTGTCTATACATGTGTGTGTCTATACGTGTGTGTGTCTATACATGTGTGTGTCTATACGTGTGTGTGTGTGTCTATACATGCGTGTGTCTATACGTGTGTGTGTGTGACTATACATGTGTGTGTCTATACGTGTGTGTGTCTATACATTTGTGTGTCTATACATGTGTGTGTCTATACGTGTGTGTGTCTATACATGCGTGTGTCTATACGTGTGTGTGTGTGTCTATACATGCGTGTGTCTATACATGTGTGTGTGTGTCTATACATGCGTGTGTCTATACGAGTGTGTGTCTATACGTGTGTGTGTCTATACATGTGTGTGTCTATACATGTGTGTGTCTATACATATGTGTGTGTGTCTATACATGTGTGTGTGTGTCTATACATGTGTCTGTGTCTATACATGTGTGTGTGTCTATACATGTGTGTGTACGTGTGTGTGTATATGTATGTGTGTGTGCCTATACGTGTGTGTGTGTGTCTATACATGTGTGTGTGTGTGTGTCTATACGTGTGTGTGTGTATATACATGTGTGTGTGTGTCTATACATGTGTGTGTGTGTGTGTCTATACATGTGTGTGTCTATACATATGTGTGTCTATACGTGTGTGTGTGTGTCAATACATGTGTGTGTGTGTCTATACATGCGTGTGTCTATACGTGTGTGTGTGTCTATACGTGTGTGTGTGTGTGTCTATACATGTGTGTGTGTCTATACATGTGTGTGTCTATACGTGTGTGTGTGTCTATACGTGTGTGTGTGTGTGTCTATACGTGTGTGTGTGTCTATACATGCGTGTGTCTATACATGTGTGTGTGTCTATACATGTGTGTGTCTATACGTGTGTGTGTGTGTCTATACGTGTGTGTGTCTATATGTGTGTGTGTGTCTATACATGTGTGTGTCTATACGTGTGTGTGTGTGTCTATACGTGTGTGTGTCTATACGTGTGTGTGTGTGTGTGTCTATACATGTGTGTGTCTATACGTGTGTGTGTCTATACATGTGTGTGTGTCTATACATGTGTCCCTATACGTGTGTGTGTGTCTATACGTGTGTGTGTCTATACATGTGTGTCTATACATGTGTGTGTCTATACGTGTGTGTGTCTATACATGTGTGTGTGTCTATACATGTGTCCCTATACGTGTGTGTGTGTCTATACGTGTGTGTGTCTATACATGTGTGTCTATACATGTGTGTGTCTATACATGTGTGTGTGTGTCTATACGTGTGTGTGTCTATACATGTGTGTGTCTATACATGTGTGTGTCTATACGTGTGTGTGTGTCTATACATGTGTGTGTCTATACATGTGTGTGTGTCTATACATGTGTGTGTCTATACGTGTGTGTGTGTGTCTATACGTGTGTGTGTCTATATGTGTGTGTGTCTATACATGTGTGTGTCTATACGTGTGTGTGTGTGTCTATACGTGTGTGTGTGTGTGTCTATACATGTGTGTGTCTATACGTGTGTGTGTCTATACATGTGTGTGTGTCTATACATGTGTCCCTATATGTGTGTGTGTGTCTATACATGTGTCCCTATACGTGTGTGTGTCTATACGTGTGTGTGTCTATACATGTGTGTCTATACATGTGTGTGTCTATACATGTGTGTGTGTCTATACGTGTGTGTGTGTGTGTCTATACATGTGTGTGTGTCTATACATGTGTGTGTGTCTATACATGTGTGTGTGTGTCTATACATGTGTGTGTGTGTGTGTCTATACATGTGTGTGTGTCTATACATGTGTGTGTGTGTCTATACATGTGTGTGTGTGTGTGTCTATACATGTGTCTGTGTGTGTGTGTCTATACATGTGTGTGTGTCTATACATGTGTGTGTGTGTGTGTCTATACATGTGTGTGTGTCTATACATGTGTGTGTGTCTATACATGTGTGTGTGTGTCTATACATGTGTCTGTGTCTATACATGTGTGTGTGTCTATACATGTGTGTGTACGTGTGTGTGTATATGTATGTGTGTGTGCCTATACGTGTGTGTGTGTGTCTATACATGTGTGTGTGTGTGTGTCTATACGTGTGTGTGTGTATATAAATGTGTGTGTGTGTCTATACATGTGTGTGTGTGTGTGTCTATACATGTGTGTGTCTATACATATGTGTGTCTATACGTGTGTGTGTGTGTCTATACATGTGTGTGTGTGTCTATACATGCGTGTGTCTATACGTGTGTGTGTGTCTATACGTGTGTGTGTGTGTGTCTATACATGTGTGTGTGTCTATACATGTGTGTGTCTATACGTGTGTGTGTGTCTATACGTGTGTGTGTGTGTGTGTCTATACGTGTGTGTGTGTCTATACATGCGTGTGTCTATACATGTGTGTGTGTCTATACGTGTGTGTGTGTCTATACATGTGTGTGTCTATACATGTGTGTGTGTCTATACATGTGTGTGTCTATACGTGTGTGTGTCTATACATGTGTGTGTCTATACGTGTGTGTGTGTGTCTATACATGCGTGTGTCTATACGTGTGTGTGTGTGTCTATACATGTGTGTGTCTATACGTGTGTGTGTCTATACATTTGTGTGTCTATACATGTGTGTGTCTATACGTGTGTGTGTCTATACATGCGTGTGTCTATACGTGTGTGTGTGTGTCTATACATGCGTGTGTCTATACATGTGTGTGTGTGTCTATACATGCGTGTGTCTATACGAGTGTGTGTCTATACGTGTGTGTGTCTATACATGTGTGTGTCTATACATGTGTGTGTCTATACATATGTGTGTGTGTCTATACATGCGTGTGTCTATACATGTGTGTGTGCGTCTATACATGCGTGTGTCTCTACGTGTGTGTGTGTGTCTATACATGTGTGTGTCTATACATGTGTGTGTGTCTATACATGTGTGTGTCTATACGTGTGTGTCTATACATGTGTGTGTCTATACGTGTGTGTCTATACGTGTGTGTGTCTATACGTGTGTGTCTATACGTGTGTGTGTCTATACATGTGTGTGTCTATACGTGTGTGTCTATACGTGTGTGTGTCTATACGTGTGTGTGTCTATACATGTGTGTGTCTATACATGTGTGTGTCTATACATGTGTGTGTGTGTCTATACATGTGTGTGTCTATACATGTGTGTGTCTATACATGTGTGTGTGTGTCTATACGTGTGTGTGTCTGTACATGTGTGTGTGTGTCTATACATGTGTGTGTCTATACGTGTGTGTGTGTCTATACATGTGTGTGTCTATACATGTGTGTGTGTCTATACGTGTGTGTGTCTATACATGTGTGTGTCTATACATGTGTGTGTCTATACATGTGTGTGTGTGTCTATACGTGTGTGTGTCTGTACATGTGTGTGTGTGTCTATACATGTGTGTGTCTATACGTGTGTGTGTGTCTATACATGTGTGTGTCTATACGTGTGTGTGTGTGTCTATACGTGTGTGTGTCTATATGTGTGTGTGTGTGTGTCTATACATGTGTGTGTCTATACGTGTGTGTGTGTGTCTATACATGTGTGTGTGTGTCTATACATGTGTGTGTCTATACATGTGTGTGTCTATACATGTGTGTGTGTCAATACATGTGTGTGTCTATACGTGTGTGTGTCTATACATGTGTGTGTCTATACGTGTGTGTCTATACGTGTGTGTCTATACATGTGTGTGTCTATACATGTGTGTGTGTCTATACGTGTGTGTGTCTATACGTGTGTGTGTCCATACATGTGTGTGTCTATACGTGTGTGTGTGTGTGTGTCTATATGTATGTGTGTGTATGTGTGTGTGTGTCTATACATGTGTGTGTGTGTCTATACATGTGTGTGTCTATATGTATGTGTGTGTATGTGTGTGTGTCTATACATGTGTGTGTGTGTGTGTCTATACATGTGTGTGTCTATATGTATGTGTGTGTATGTGTGTGTGTGTCTATACATGCGTGTGTCTATACATGCGTGTGTCTATACATGTGTGTGTCTATACATTTGTGTGTGTCTATACATGTGTGTGTCTATACATGTGTGTGTCTATACATGTGTGTGTCTATACATTTGTGTGTGTCTATACATGTGTGTGTCTATAGATGTGTGTGTCTATACATGTGTGTGTGTCTATACGTGTGTGTGTCTATACATGTGTGTGTGTCTATACATGTGTGTGTCTATACATGTGTGTGTGTCTATACATGTGTGTGTGTCTATACATGTGTGTGTCTATACATGTGTGTGTGTCTATACGTGTGTGTGTCTATACATGTGTGTGTCTATACATGTGTGTGTGTCTATACGTGTGTGTGTCTATACATGTGTGTGTCTATACATGTGTGTGTCTATACATGTGTGTGTGTGTCTATACGTGTGTGTGTCTATACATGTGTGTGTCTATACATGTGTGTGTGTGTCTATACATGTGTGTGTCTATACGTGTATGTGTGTCTATACATGTGTGTGTCTATACGTGTGTGTGTGTCTATACGTGTGTGTGTCTATATGTGTGTGTGTGTCTATACATGTGTGTGTCTATACGTGTGTGTGTGTGTCTATACGTGTGTGTGTCTATACGTGTGTGTGTGTGTGTCTATACATGTGTGTGTCTATACGTGTGTGTGTCTATACATGTGTGTGTCTATACATGTGTGTGTCTATACATGTGTGTGTGTGTCTATACGTGTGTGTGTCTGTACATGTGTGTGTGTGTCTATACATGTGTGTGTCTATACGTGTGTGTGTGTCTATACATGTGTGTGTCTATACGTGTGTGTGTGTGTCTATACGTGTGTGTGTCTATATGTGTGTGTGTGTGTGTCTATACATGTGTGTGTCTATACGTGTGTGTGTGTGTCTATACATGTGTGTGTGTGTCTATACATGTGTGTGTCTATACATGTGTGTGTCTATACATGTGTGTGTGTCAATACATGTGTGTGTCTATACGTGTGTGTGTCTATACATGTGTGTGTCTATACGTGTGTGTCTATACGTGTGTGTCTATACATGTGTGTGTCTATACATGTGTGTGTGTCTATACGTGTGTGTGTCTATACGTGTGTGTGTCCATACATGTGTGTGTCTATACGTGTGTGTGTGTGTGTGTCTATATGTATGTGTGTGTATGTGTGTGTGTGTCTATACATGTGTGTGTGTGTCTATACATGTGTGTGTCTATATGTATGTGTGTGTATGTGTGTGTGTGTCTATACATGTGTGTGTGTGTGTGTCTATACATGTGTGTGTCTATATGTATGTGTGTGTATGTGTGTGTGTGTCTATACATGCGTGTGTCTATACATGCGTGTGTCTATACATGTGTGTGTCTATACATTTGTGTGTGTCTATACATGTGTGTGTCTATACATGTGTGTGTCTATACATGTGTGTGTCTATACATTTGTGTGTGTCTATACATGTGTGTGTCTATAGATGTGTGTGTCTATACATGTGTGTGTGTCTATACGTGTGTGTGTCTATACATGTGTGTGTGTCTATACATGTGTGTGTGTCTATACATGTGTGTGTCTATACATGTGTGTGTGTCTATACGTGTGTGTGTCTATACATGTGTGTGTCTATACATGTGTGTGTGTCTATACGTGTGTGTGTCTATACATGTGTGTGTCTATACATGTGTGTGTCTATACATGTGTGTGTGTGTCTATACGTGTGTGTGTCTATACATGTGTGTGTCTATACATGTGTGTGTGTGTCTATACATGTGTGTGTCTATACGTGTATGTGTGTCTATACATGTGTGTGTCTATACGTGTGTGTGTGTGTCTATACGTGTGTGTGTCTATATGTGTGTGTGTGTCTATACATGTGTGTGTCTATACGTGTGTGTGTGTGTCTATACGTGTGTGTGTCTATACGTGTGTGTGTGTGTGTCTATACATGTGTGTGTCTATACGTGTGTGTGTGTGTGTCTATACATGTGTGTGTGTCTATACATGTGTGTGTGTGTCTATACATGTGTGTGTGTGTGTGTCTATACATGTGTGTGTGTCTATACATGTGTGTGTGTGTCTATACATGTGTGTGTGTGTGTGTCTATACATGTGTCTGTGTGTGTGTGTCTATACATGTGTGTGTGTCTATACGTGTGTGTGTGTGTGTCTATACATGTGTGTGTGTCTATACATGTGTGTGTGTCTATACATGTGTGTGTGTTTCTATACATGTGTCTGTGTCTATACATGTGTGTGTGTCTATACATGTGTGTGTACGTGTGTGTGTATATGTATGTGTGTGTGCCTATACGTGTGTGTGTGTGTCTATACATGTGTGTGTGTGTGTGTCTATACGTGTGTGTGTGTATATACATGTGTGTGTGTGTCTATACATGTGTGTGTGTGTGTGTCTATACATGTGTGTGTCTATACATATGTGTGTCTATACGTGTGTGTGTGTGTCTATACATGTGTGTGTGTGTCTATACATGCGTGTGTCTATACGTGTGTGTGTGTCTATACGTGTGTGTGTGTGTGTGTCTATACATGTGTGTGTGTCTATACATGTGTGTGTCTATACGTGTGTGTGTGTCTATACGTGTGTGTGTGTGTGTCTATACGTGTGTGTGTGTCTATACATGCGTGTGTCTATACATGTGTGTGTGTCTATACATGTGTGTGTCTATACGTGTGTGTGTGTGTCTATACGTGTGTGTGTCTATATGTGTGTGTGTGTCTATACATGTGTGTGTCTATACGTGTGTGTGTGTGTCTATACGTGTGTGTGTCTATACGTGTGTGTGTGTGTGTCTATACATGTGTGTGTCTATACGTGTGTGTGTCTATACATGTGTGTGTGTCTATACATGTGTCCCTATACATGTGTGTGTGTCTATACGTGTGTGTGTCTATACATGTGTGTCTATACATGTGTGTGTCTATACGTGTGTGTGTCTATACATGTGTGTGTGTCTATACATGTGTCCCTATACGTGTGTGTGTGTCTATACGTGTGTGTGTCTATACATGTGTGTCTATACATGTGTGTGTCTATACATGTGTGTGTGTGTCTATACGTGTGTGTGTCTATACATGTGTGTGTCTATACGTGTGTGTGTGTCTATACATGTGTGTGTCTATACATGTGTGTGTGTCTATACATGTGTGTGTCTATACGTGTGTGTGTGTGTCTATACGTGTGTGTGTCTATATGTGTGTGTGTCTATACATGTGTGTGTCTATACGTGTGTGTGTGTGTCTATACGTGTGTGTGTGTGTCTATACATGTGTGTGTCTATACGTGTGTGTGTCTATACATGTGTGTGTGTCTATACATGTGTCCCTATATGTGTGTGTGTGTCTATACATGTGTCCCTATACGTGTGTGTGTCTATACGTGTGTGTGTCTATACATGTGTGTCTATACATGTGTGTGTCTATACATGTGTGTGTGTCTATACGTGTGTGTGTGTGTGTCTATACATGTGTGTGTGTCTATACATGTGTGTGTGTCTATACATGTGTGTGTGTGTCTATACATGTGTGTGTGTGTGTGTCTATACATGTGTGTGTGTCTATACATGTGTGTGTGTGTCTATACATGTGTGTGTGTGTGTGTCTATACATGTGTCTGTGTGTGTGTGTCTATACATGTGTGTGTGTCTATACATGTGTGTGTGTGTGTGTCTATACATGTGTGTGTGTCTATACATGTGTGTGTGTCTATACATGTGTGTGTGTGTCTATACATGTGTCTGTGTCTATACATGTGTGTGTGTCTATACATGTGTGTGTACGTGTGTGTGTATATGTATGTGTGTGTGCCTATACGTGTGTGTGTGTGTCTATACATGTGTGTGTGTGTGTGTCTATACGTGTGTGTGTGTATATACATGTGTGTGTGTGTCTATACATGTGTGTGTGTGTGTGTCTATACATGTGTGTGTCTATACATATGTGTGTCTATACGTGTGTGTGTGTGTCTATACATGTGTGTGTGTGTGTGTCTATACATGTGTGTGTGTGTGTGTCTATACATGTGTGTGTCTATACATATGTGTGTCTATACGTGTGTGTGTGTGTCTATACATGTGTGTGTGTGTCTATACATGCGTGTGTCTATACGTGTGTGTGTGTCTATACGTGTGTGTGTGTCTATACATGTGTGTGTGTCTATACATGTGTGTGTCTATACGTGTGTGTGTGTCTATACGTGTGTGTGTGTGTGTCTATACGTGTGTGTGTGTCTATACATGCGTGTGTCTATACATGTGTGTGTGTCTATACGTGTGTGTGTGTCTATACATGTGTGTCTATACATGTGTGTGTGTCTATACATGTGTGTGTCTATACGTGTGTGTGTCTATACATGTGTGTGTCTATACGTGTGTGTGTGTGTCTATACATGCGTGTGTCTATACGTGTGTGTGTGTGACTATACATGTGTGTGTCTATACGTGTGTGTGTCTATACATTTGTGTGTCTATACATGTGTGTGTCTATACGTGTGTGTGTCTATACATGCGTGTGTCTATACGTGTGTGTGTGTGTCTATACATGCGTGTGTCTATACATGTGTGTGTGTGTCTATACATGCGTGTGTCTATACGAGTGTGTGTCTATACGTGTGTGTGTCTATACATGTGTGTGTCTATACATGTGTGTGTCTATACATATGTGTGTGTGTCTATACATGTGTGTGTGTGTCTATACATGTGTCTGTGTCTATACATGTGTGTGTGTCTATACATGTGTGTGTACGTGTGTGTGTATATGTATGTGTGTGTGCCTATACGTGTGTGTGTGTGTCTATACATGTGTGTGTGTGTGTGTCTATACGTGTGTGTGTGTATATACATGTGTGTGTGTGTCTATACATGTGTGTGTGTGTGTGTCTATACATGTGTGTGTCTATACATATGTGTGTCTATACGTGTGTGTGTGTGTCAATACATGTGTGTGTGTGTCTATACATGCGTGTGTCTATACGTGTGTGTGTGTCTATACGTGTGTGTGTGTGTGTCTATACATGTGTGTGTGTCTATACATGTGTGTGTCTATACGTGTGTGTGTGTCTATACGTGTGTGTGTGTGTGTCTATACGTGTGTGTGTGTCTATACATGCGTGTGTCTATACATGTGTGTGTGTCTATACATGTGTGTGTCTATACGTGTGTGTGTGTGTCTATACGTGTGTGTGTCTATATGTGTGTGTGTGTCTATACATGTGTGTGTCTATACGTGTGTGTGTGTGTCTATACGTGTGTGTGTCTATACGTGTGTGTGTGTGTGTGTCTATACATGTGTGTGTCTATACGTGTGTGTGTCTATACATGTGTGTGTGTCTATACATGTGTCCCTATACGTGTGTGTGTGTCTATACGTGTGTGTGTCTATACATGTGTGTCTATACATGTGTGTGTCTATACGTGTGTGTGTCTATACATGTGTGTGTGTCTATACATGTGTCCCTATACGTGTGTGTGTGTCTATACGTGTGTGTGTCTATACATGTGTGTCTATACATGTGTGTGTCTATACATGTGTGTGTGTGTCTATACGTGTGTGTGTCTATACATGTGTGTGTCTATACATGTGTGTGTCTATACGTGTGTGTGTGTCTATACATGTGTGTGTCTATACATGTGTGTGTGTCTATACATGTGTGTGTCTATACGTGTGTGTGTGTGTCTATACGTGTGTGTGTCTATATGTGTGTGTGTCTATACATGTGTGTGTCTATACGTGTGTGTGTGTGTCTATACGTGTGTGTGTGTGTGTCTATACATGTGTGTGTCTATACGTGTGTGTGTCTATACATGTGTGTGTGTCTATACATGTGTCCCTATATGTGTGTGTGTGTCTATACATGTGTCCCTATACGTGTGTGTGTCTATACGTGTGTGTGTCTATACATGTGTGTCTATACATGTGTGTGTCTATACATGTGTGTGTGTCTATACGTGTGTGTGTGTGTGTCTATACATGTGTGTGTGTCTATACATGTGTGTGTGTCTATACATGTGTGTGTGTGTCTATACATGTGTGTGTGTGTGTGTCTATACATGTGTGTGTGTCTATACATGTGTGTGTGTGTCTATACATGTGTGTGTGTGTGTGTCTATACATGTGTCTGTGTGTGTGTGTCTATACATGTGTGTGTGTCTATACATGTGTGTGTGTGTGTGTCTATACATGTGTGTGTGTCTATACATGTGTGTGTGTCTATACATGTGTGTGTGTGTCTATACATGTGTCTGTGTCTATACATGTGTGTGTGTCTATACATGTGTGTGTACGTGTGTGTGTATATGTATGTGTGTGTGCCTATACGTGTGTGTGTGTGTCTATACATGTGTGTGTGTGTGTGTCTATACGTGTGTGTGTGTATATAAATGTGTGTGTGTGTCTATACATGTGTGTGTGTGTGTGTCTATACATGTGTGTGTCTATACATATGTGTGTCTATACGTGTGTGTGTGTGTCTATACATGTGTGTGTGTGTCTATACATGCGTGTGTCTATACGTGTGTGTGTGTCTATACGTGTGTGTGTGTGTGTCTATACATGTGTGTGTGTCTATACATGTGTGTGTCTATACGTGTGTGTGTGTCTATACGTGTGTGTGTGTGTGTGTCTATACGTGTGTGTGTGTCTATACATGCGTGTGTCTATACATGTGTGTGTGTCTATACGTGTGTGTGTGTCTATACATGTGTGTGTCTATACATGTGTGTGTGTCTATACATGTGTGTGTCTATACGTGTGTGTGTCTATACATGTGTGTGTCTATACGTGTGTGTGTGTGTCTATACATGCGTGTGTCTATACGTGTGTGTGTGTGTCTATACATGTGTGTGTCTATACGTGTGTGTGTCTATACATTTGTGTGTCTATACATGTGTGTGTCTATACGTGTGTGTGTCTATACATGCGTGTGTCTATACGTGTGTGTGTGTGTCTATACATGCGTGTGTCTATACATGTGTGTGTGTGTCTATACATGCGTGTGTCTATACGAGTGTGTGTCTATACGTGTGTGTGTCTATACATGTGTGTGTCTATACATGTGTGTGTCTATACATATGTGTGTGTGTCTATACATGCGTGTGTCTATACATGTGTGTGTGCGTCTATACATGCGTGTGTCTCTACGTGTGTGTGTGTGTCTATACATGTGTGTGTCTATACATGTGTGTGTGTCTATACATGTGTGTGTCTATACGTGTGTGTCTATACATGTGTGTGTCTATACGTGTGTGTCTATACGTGTGTGTGTCTATACGTGTGTGTCTATACGTGTGTGTGTCTATACATGTGTGTGTCTATACGTGTGTGTCTATACGTGTGTGTGTCTATACGTGTGTGTGTCTATACATGTGTGTGTCTATACATGTGTGTGTCTATACATGTGTGTGTGTCTATACGTGTGTGTGTCTATACATGTGTGTGTCTATACATGTGTGTGTCTATACATGTGTGTGTGTGTCTATACGTGTGTGTGTCTGTACATGTGTGTGTGTGTCTATACATGTGTGTGTCTATACGTGTGTGTGTGTCTATACATGTGTGTGTCTATACATGTGTGTGTGTCTATACGTGTGTGTGTCTATACATGTGTGTGTCTATACATGTGTGTGTCTATACATGTGTGTGTGTGTCTATACGTGTGTGTGTCTGTACATGTGTGTGTGTGTCTATACATGTGTGTGTCTATACGTGTGTGTGTGTCTATACATGTGTGTGTCTATACGTGTGTGTGTGTGTCTATACGTGTGTGTGTCTATATGTGTGTGTGTGTGTGTCTATACATGTGTGTGTCTATACGTGTGTGTGTGTGTCTATACATGTGTGTGTGTGTCTATACATGTGTGTGTCTATACATGTGTGTGTCTATACATGTGTGTGTGTCAATACATGTGTGTGTCTATACGTGTGTGTGTCTATACATGTGTGTGTCTATACGTGTGTGTCTATACGTGTGTGTCTATACATGTGTGTGTCTATACATGTGTGTGTGTCTATACGTGTGTGTGTCTATACGTGTGTGTGTCCATACATGTGTGTGTCTATACGTGTGTGTGTGTGTGTGTCTATATGTATGTGTGTGTATGTGTGTGTGTGTCTATACATGTGTGTGTGTGTCTATACATGTGTGTGTCTATATGTATGTGTGTGTATGTGTGTGTGTGTCTATACATGTGTGTGTGTGTGTGTCTATACATGTGTGTGTCTATATGTATGTGTGTGTATGTGTGTGTGTGTCTATACATGCGTGTGTCTATACATGCGTGTGTCTATACATGTGTGTGTCTATACATTTGTGTGTGTCTATACATGTGTGTGTCTATACATGTGTGTGTCTATACATGTGTGTGTCTATACATTTGTGTGTGTCTATACATGTGTGTGTCTATAGATGTGTGTGTCTATACATGTGTGTGTGTCTATACGTGTGTGTGTCTATACATGTGTGTGTGTCTATACATGTGTGTGTCTATACATGTGTGTGTGTCTATACATGTGTGTGTGTCTATACATGTGTGTGTCTATACATGTGTGTGTGTCTATACGTGTGTGTGTCTATACATGTGTGTGTCTATACATGTGTGTGTGTCTATACGTGTGTGTGTCTATACATGTGTGTGTCTATACATGTGTGTGTCTATACATGTGTGTGTGTGTCTATACGTGTGTGTGTCTATACATGTGTGTGTCTATACATGTGTGTGTGTGTCTATACATGTGTGTGTCTATACGTGTATGTGTGTCTATACATGTGTGTGTCTATACGTGTGTGTGTGTCTATACGTGTGTGTGTCTATATGTGTGTGTGTGTCTATACATGTGTGTGTCTATACGTGTGTGTGTGTGTCTATACGTGTGTGTGTCTATACGTGTGTGTGTGTGTGTCTATACATGTGTGTGTCTATACGTGTGTGTGTCTATACATGCGTGTGTCTATACATGTGTGTGTGCGTCTATACATGCGTGTGTCTATACGTGTGTGTGTGTGTCTATACATGTGTGTGTGTGTCTATACATGTGTGTGTCTATACATGTGTGTGTCTATACATGTGTGTGTCTATACATGTGTGTGTGTCTATACATGTGTGTGTCTATACATGTGTGTGTCTATACATGTGTGTGTCTATACATGTGTGTGTGCGTCTATACATGCGTGTGTCTATACGTGTGTGTGTGTCTATACATGTGTGTGTGTGTCTATACATGTGTGTGTCTATACATGTGTGTGTCTATACATGTGTGTGTGTCTATACATGTGTGTGTCTATACGTGTGTGTGTCTATACATGTGTGTGTCTATACGTGTGTGTCTATACGTGTGTGTGTCTATACATGTGTGTGTCTATACATGTGTGTGTGTCTATACGTGTGTGTGTCTATACGTGTGTGTGTCCATACATGTGTGTGTCTATACGTGTGTGTGTCTATACATGTGTGTGTCTATATGTATGTGTGTGTATGTGTGTGTGTGTCTATACATGTGTGTGTGTGTCTATACATGTGTGTGTCTATATGTATGTGTGTGTATGTGTGTGTGTGTCTATACATGTGTGTGTGTGTCTATACATGTGTATGTCTATATGTATGTGTGTGTATGTGTGTGTGTGTCTATACATGTGTGTGTGTGTCTATACATGTGTGTGTCTATATGTATGTGTGTGTATGTGTGTGTGTGTCTATACATGCGTGTGTCTATACATGCGTGTGTCTTTACGTGTGTGTGTGTGTCTATACATGTGTGTGTGCGTCTATACATGCGTGTGTCTATACGTGTGTGTGTGTGTCTATACATGTGTGTGTGTGTCTATACATGTGTGTGTCTATACATGTGTGTGTCTATACATGTGTGTGTGTCTATACATGTGTGTGTCTATACATGTGTGTGTCTATACATGTGTGTGTCTATACATGTGTGTGTGCGTCTATACATGCGTGTGTCTATACGTGTGTGTGTGTGTCTATACATGTGTGTGTGTGTCTATACATGTGTGTGTCTATACATGTGTGTGTCTATACATGTGTGTGTGTCTATACATGTGTGTGTCTATACGTGTGTGTGTCTATACATGTGTGTGTCTATACGTGTGTGTCTATACGTGTGTGTGTCTATACATGTGTGTGTCTATACATGTGTGTGTGTCTATACGTGTGTGTGTCTATACGTGTGTGTGTCCATACATGTGTGTGTCTATACGTGTGTGTGTCTATACATGTGTGTGTCTATATGTATGTGTGTGTATGTGTGTGTGTGTCTATACATGTGTGTGTGTGTCTATACATGTGTGTGTCTATATGTATGTGTGTGTATGTGTGTGTGTGTCTATACATGTGTGTGTGTGTCTATACATGTGTATGTCTATATGTATGTGTGTGTATGTGTGTGTGTGTCTATACATGTGTGTGTGTGTCTATACATGTGTGTGTCTATATGTATGTGTGTGTATGTGTGTGTGTGTCTATACATGCGTGTGTCTATACATGCGTGTGTCTTTACGTGTGTGTGTGTGTCTATACATGTGTGTGTGTGTCTATACATGCGTGTGTCTATACATGTGTGTGTGTGTGTGTCTATACATGTGTGTGTCTATACGTGTGTGTGTGTGTCTATACGTGTGTGTGTCTATATGTGTGTGTGTGTCTATACATGTGTGTGTCTATACGTGTGTGTGTGTGTCTATACGTGTGTGTGTCTATACGTGTGTGTGTGTGTGTCTATACATGTGTGTGTCTATACGTGTGTGTGTCTATACATGCGTGTGTCTATACATGTGTGTGTGCGTCTATACATGCGTGTGTCTATACGTGTGTGTGTGTGTCTATACATGTGTGTGTGTGTCTATACATGTGTGTGTCTATACATGTGTGTGTCTATACATGTGTGTGTGTCTATACATGTGTGTGTCTATACATGTGTGTGTCTATACATGTGTGTGTCTATACATGTGTGTGTGCGTCTATACATGCGTGTGTCTATACGTGTGTGTGTGTGTCTATACATGTGTGTGTGTGTCTATACATGTGTGTGTCTATACATGTGTGTGTCTATACATGTGTGTGTGTCTATACATGTGTGTGTCTATACGTGTGTGTGTCTATACATGTGTGTGTCTATACGTGTGTGTCTATACGTGTGTGTGTCTATACATGTGTGTGTCTATACATGTGTGTGTGTCTATACGTGTGTGTGTCTATACGTGTGTGTGTCCATACATGTGTGTGTCTATACGTGTGTGTGTCTATACATGTGTGTGTCTATATGTATGTGTGTGTATGTGTGTGTGTGTCTATACATGTGTGTGTGTCTATACATGTGTGTGTCTATATGTATGTGTGTGTATGTGTGTGTGTGTCTATACATGTGTGTGTGTGTCTATACATGTGTATGTCTATATGTATGTGTGTGTATGTGTGTGTGTGTCTATACATGTGTGTGTGTGTCTATACATGTGTGTGTCTATATGTATGTGTGTGTATGTGTGTGTGTGTCTATACATGTGTGTGTGTGTCTATACATGTGTATGTCTATATGTATGTGTGTGTATGTGTGTGTGTGTCTATACATGTGTGTGTGTGTCTATACATGTGTGTGTCTATATGTATGTGTGTGTATGTGTGTGTGTGTCTATACATGCGTGTGTCTATACATGCGTGTGTCTTTACGTGTGTGTGTGTGTCTATACATGTGTGTGTGTGTCTATACATGCGTGTGTCTATACATGTGTGTGTGTGTGTGTGTGTCTATACATGCGTGTGTCTATACGTGTGTGTGTGTGTCTATACATGTGTGTGTGTGTCTATACATGTGTGTGTCTATACACGTGTGTGTCTATACATGTGTGCGTGTCTATACATGTGTGTGTCTATACATGTGTGTGTGTCTATACATGTGTGTGTCTATACATGTGTGTGTGTGTCTATACATGTGTGTGTCTATACACGTGTGTGTCTATACATGTGTGCGTGTCTATACATGTGTGTGTCTATACATGTGTGTGTCTATACATGTGTGTGTCTATACATGTGTGTGTGTCTATACGTGTGTGTGTCTATACATGTGTGTGTGTCTATACATGTGTGTGTCTATACATGTGTGTGTGTCTATACATGTGTGTGTGTCTATACATGTGTGTGTCTATACATGTGTGTGTGTCTATACGTGTGTGTCTATACATGTGTGTGTCTATACATGTGTGTGTGTCTATACGTGTGTGTGTCTATACATGTGTGTGTCTATACATGTGTGTGTCTATACATGTGTGTGTGTCTATACGTGTGTGTGTCTATACATGTGTGTGTCTATACATGTGTGTGTCTATACATGTGTGTGTGTGTCTATACGTGTGTGTGTCTGTACATGTGTGTGTGTGTCTATACATGTGTGTGTCTATACGTGTGTGTGTGTCTATACATGTGTGTGTCTATACATGTGTGTGTGTCTATACGTGTGTGTGTCTATACATGTGTGTGTCTATACATGTGTGTGTCTATACATGTGTGTGTGTGTCTATACGTGTGTGTGTCTGTACATGTGTGTGTGTGTCTATACATGTGTGTGTCTATACGTGTGTGTGTGTCTATACATGTGTGTGTCTATACGTGTGTGTGTGTGTCTATACGTGTGTGTGTCTATATGTGTGTGTGTGTGTGTCTATACATGTGTGTGTCTATACGTGTGTGTGTGTGTCTATACATGTGTGTGTGTGTCTATACATGTGTGTGTCTATACATGTGTGTGTGTCAATACATGTGTGTGTCTATACGTGTGTGTGTCTATACATGTGTGTGTCTATACGTGTGTGTCTATACGTGTGTGTCTATACATGTGTGTGTCTATACATGTGTGTGTGTCTATACGTGTGTGTGTGTCTATACGTGTGTGTGTCCATACATGTGTGTGTCTATACGTGTGTGTGTGTGTGTGTCTATATGTATGTGTGTGTATGTGTGTGTGTGTCTATACATGTGTGTGTGTGTCTATACATGTGTGTGTCTATATGTATGTGTGTGTATGTGTGTGTGTGTCTATACATGTGTGTGTGTGTGTGTCTATACATGTGTGTGTCTATATGTATGTGTGTGTATGTGTGTGTGTGTCTATACATGCGTGTGTCTATACATGCGTGTGTCTATACATGTGTGTGTCTATACATTTGTGTGTGTCTATACATGTGTGTGTCTATAGATGTGTGTGTCTATACATGTGTGTGTGTCTATACGTGTGTGTGTCTATACATGTGTGTGTGTCTATACATGTGTGTGTGTCTATACATGTGTGTGTCTATACATGTGTGTGTGTCTATACGTGTGTGTGTCTATACATGTGTGTGTCTATACATGTGTGTGTGTCTATACGTGTGTGTGTCTATACATGTGTGTGTCTATACATGTGTGTGTCTATACATGTGTGTGTGTGTCTATACGTGTGTGTGTCTATACATGTGTGTGTCTATACATGTGTGTGTGTGTCTATACATGTGTGTGTCTATACGTGTATGTGTGTCTATACATGTGTGTGTCTATACGTGTGTGTGTGTGTCTATACGTGTGTGTGTCTATATGTGTGTGTGTGTCTATACATGTGTGTGTCTATACGTGTGTGTGTGTGTCTATACGTGTGTGTGTCTATACGTGTGTGTGTGTGTGTCTATACATGTGTGTGTCTATACGTGTGTGTGTCTATACATGCGTGTGTCTATACATGTGTGTGTGCGTCTATACATGCGTGTGTCTATACATGTGTGTGTGTGTCTATACATGTGTGTGTGTGTCTATACATGTGTGTGTCTATACATGTGTGTGTCTATACATGTGTGTGTGTCTATACATGTGTGTGTCTATACATGTGTGTGTCTATACATGTGTGTGTCTATACATGTGTGTGTGCGTCTATACATGCGTGTGTCTATACGTGTGTGTGTGTGTCTATACATGTGTGTGTGTGTCTATACATGTGTGTGTCTATACATGTGTGTGTCTATACATGTGTGTGTGTCTATACATGTGTGTGTCTATACGTGTGTGTGTCTATACATGTGTGTGTCTATACGTGTGTGTCTATACGTGTGTGTGTCTATACATGTGTGTGTCTATACATGTGTGTGTGTCTATACGTGTGTGTGTCTATACGTGTGTGTGTCCATACATGTGTGTGTCTATACGTGTGTGTGTGTGTGTGTGTGTGTCTATATGTATGTGTGTGTATGTGTGTGTGTGTCTATACATGTGTGTGTGTGTCTATACATGTGTGTGTCTATATGTATGTGTGTGTATGTGTGTGTGTGTCTATACATGCGTGTGTCTATACATGCGTGTGTCTTTACGTGTGTGTGTGTGTCTATACATGTGTGTGTGTGTCTATACATGCGTGTGTCTATACATGTGTGTGTGTGTGTGTGTGTCTATACATGCGTGTGTCTATACGTGTGTGTGTGTGTGTGTCTATACATGTGTGTGTGTGTCTATACATGTGTGTGTCTATACACGTGTGTGTCTATACATGTGTGCGTGTCTATACATGTGTGTGTCTATACGTGTGTGTGTCTATACATGTGTGTGTCTATACATCTGTGTGTGTCTATACATGTGTGTGTGTGTCTATACATGTGTGTGTCTATATGTATGTGTGTGTATGTGTGTGTGTGTCTATACATGTGTGTGTGTGTGTGTCTATACATGTGTGTGTCTATATGTATGTGTGTGTATGTGTGTGTGTGTCTATACATGCGTGTGTCTATACATGCGTGTGTCTATACGTGTGTGTGTGTGTCTATACATGTGTGTGTGTGTCTATACATGCGTGTGTCTATACATGTGTGTGTGTGTGTCTATACATGCGTGTGTCTATACGTGTGTGTGTGTGTGTGTCTATACATGTGTGTGTGTGTCTATACACGTGTGTGTCTATACATGTGTGCGTGTCCATACATGTGTGTGTCTATACGTGTGTGTGTCTATACATGTGTGTGTCTATACATGTGTGTGTGTCTATACATGTGTGTGTCTATACATGTGTGTGTGTCTATACATGTGTGTGTCTATACATGTGTGTGTCTATACATTTGTGTGTGTCTATACATGTGTGTGTCTATACATTTGTGTGTGTCTATACATGTGTGTGTCTATACATGTGTGTGTCTATACATGTGTGTGTGTCTATACGTGTGTGTGTCTATACATGTGTGTGTGTCTATACATGTGTGTGTCTATACATGTGTGTGTGTCTATACATGTGTGTGTGTCTATACATGTGTGTGTGTCTATACATGTGTGTGTCTATACATGTGTGTGTGTCTATACGTGTGTGTGTCTATACATGTGTGTGTCTATACATGTGTGTGTGTCTATACGTGTGTGTGTCTATACATGTGTGTGTCTATACATGTGTGTGTCTATACATGTGTGTGTGTGTCTATACATGTGTGTGTCTATACATGTGTGTGTGTGTCTATACATGTGTGTGTCTATACATGTGTGTGTGTGTCTATACATGTGTGTGTCTATACGTGTATGTGTGTCTATACATGTGTGTGTCTATACGTGTGTGTGTGTGTCTATACGTGTGTGTGTCTATATGTGTGTGTGTGTCTATACATGTGTGTGTCTATACGTGTGTGTGTGTCTATACGTGTGTGTGTCTATACGTGTGTGTGTGTGTCTATACATGTGTGTGTCTATACGTGTGTGTGTCTATACATGCGTGTGTCTATACATGTGTGTGTGCGTCTATACATGCGTGTGTCTATACGTGTGTGTGTGTGTCTATACATGTGTGTGTGTGTCTATACATGTGTGTGTCTATACATGTGTGTGTCTATACATGTGTGTGTGTCTATACATGTGTGTGTCTATACATGTGTGTGTCTATACATGTGTGTGTCTATACATGTGTGTGTGCGTCTATACATGCGTGTGTCTATACGTGTGTGTGTGTGTCTATACATGTGTGTGTGTGTCTATACATGTGTGTGTCTATACATGTGTGTGTCTATACATGTGTGTGTGTCTATACATGTGTGTGTCTATACGTGTGTGTGTCTATACATGTGTGTGTCTATACGTGTGTGTCTATACGTGTGTGTGTCTATACATGTGTGTGTCTATACATGTGTGTGTGTCTATACGTGTGTGTGTCTATACGTGTGTGTGTCCATACATGTGTGTGTCTATACGTGTGTGTGTCTATACATGTGTGTGTCTATATGTATGTGTGTGTATGTGTGTGTGTGTCTATACATGTGTGTGTGTGTCTATACATGTGTGTGTCTATATGTATGTGTGTGTATGTGTGTGTGTGTCTATACATGTGTGTGTGTGTCTATACATGTGTATGTCTATATGTATGTGTGTGTATGTGTGTGTGTGTCTATACATGTGTGTGTGTGTCTATACATGTGTGTGTCTATATGTATGTGTGTGTATGTGTGTGTGTGTCTATACATGCGTGTGTCTATACATGCGTGTGTCTTTACGTGTGTGTGTGTGTCTATACATGTGTGTGTGTGTCTATACATGCGTGTGTCTATACATGTGTGTGTGTGTGTGTGTGTGTCTATACATGCGTGTGTCTATACGTGTGTGTGTGTGTGTGTCTATACATGTGTGTGTGTGTCTATACATGTGTGTGTCTATACACGTGTGTGTCTATACATGTGTGCGTGTCTATACATGTGTGTGTCTATACGTGTGTGTGTCTATACATGTGTGTGTCTATACATGTGTGTGTGTCTATACATGTGTGTGTCTATACATGTGTGTGTCTATACATGTGTGTGTGTCTATACGTGTGTGTGTCTATACATGTGTGTGTGTCTATACATGTGTGTGTCTATACATGTGTGTGTGTCTATACATGTGTGTGTGTCTATACATGTGTGTGTCTATACATGTGTGTGTGTCTATACGTGTGTGTGTCTATACATGTGTGTGTCTATACATGTGTGTGTGTCTATACGTGTGTGTGTCTATACATGTGTGTGTCTATACATGTGTGTGTCTATACATGTGTGTGTGTCTATACGTGTGTGTGTCTATACATGTGTGTGTCTATACATGTGTGTGTCTATACGTGTGTGTGTGTCTATACGTGTGTGTGTCTGTACATGTGTGTGTGTGTCTATACATGTGTGTGTCTATACGTGTGTGTGTGTCTATACATGTGTGTGTCTATACGTGTGTGTGTGTCTATACATGTGTGTGTCTATACGTGTGTGTGTGTGTCTATACGTGTGTGTGTCTATATGTGTGTGTGTGTGTGTCTATACATGTGTGTGTCTATACGTGTGTGTGTGTGTCTATACATGTGTGTGTGTGTCTATACATGTGTGTGTCTATACATGTGTGTGTCTATACATGTGTGTGTCTATACATGTGTGTGTGTCTATACATGTGTGTGTCTATACGTGTGTGTGTCTATACATGTGTGTGTCTATACGTGTGTGTCTATACGTGTGTGTCTATACATGTGTGTGTCTATACATGTGTGTGTGTCTATACGTGTGTGTGTCTATACGTGTGTGTGTCCATACATGTGTGTGTCTATACGTGTGTGTGTGTGTGTGTCTATATGTATGTGTGTGTATGTGTGTGTGTGTCTATACATGTGTGTGTGTGTCTATACATGTGTGTGTCTATATGTATGTGTGTGTATGTGTGTGTGTGTCTATACATGTGTGTGTGTGTGTGTCTATACATGTGTGTGTCTATATGTATGTGTGTGTATGTGTGTGTGTGTCTATACATGCGTGTGTCTATACATGCGTGTGTCTATACGTGTGTGTGTGTGTCTATACATGTGTGTGTGTGTCTATACATGCGTGTGTCTATACATGTGTGTGTGTGTGTCTATACATGCGTGTGTCTATACGTGTGTGTGTGTGTCTATACATGTGTGTGTGTGTCTATACACGTGTGTGTCTATACATGTGTGCGTGTCTATACATGTGTGTGTCTATACGTGTGTGTGTGTGTCTATACGTGTGTGTGTCTATATGTGTGTGTGTGTCTATACATGTGTGTGTCTATACGTGTGTGTGTGTGTCTATACGTGTGTGTGTCTATACGTGTGTGTGTGTGTGTCTATACATGTGTGTGTCTATACGTGTGTGTGTCTATACATGTGTGTGTGTCTATACATGTGTCCCTATACGTGTGTGTGTGTCTATACGTGTGTGTGTCTATACATGTGTGTCTATACATGTGTGTGTCTATACGTGTGTGTGTCTATACATGTGTGTGTGTCTATACATGTGTCCCTATACGTGTGTGTGTGTCTATACGTGTGTGTGTCTATACATGTGTGTCTATACATGTGTGTGTCTATACATGTGTGTGTGTGTCTATACGTGTGTGTGTCTATACATGTGTGTGTCTATACATGTGTGTGTCTATACGTGTGTGTGTGTGTCTATACGTGTGTGTGTCTATATGTGTGTGTGTCTATACATGTGTGTGTCTATACGTGTGTGTGTGTGTCTATACGTGTGTGTGTCTATACGTGTGTGTGTGTGTCTATACATGTGTGTGTCTATACGTGTGTGTGTCTATACATGTGTGTGTGTCTATACATGTGTCCCTATATGTGTGTGTGTGTCTATACATGTGTCCCTATACGTGTGTGTGTCTATACGTGTGTGTGTCTATACATGTGTGTCTATACATGTGTGTGTCTATACATGTGTGTGTGTCTATACGTGTGTGTGTGTGTGTCTATACATGTGTGTGTGTCTATACATGTGTGTGTGTGTCTATACATGTGTGTGTGTGTGTGTCTATACATGTGTGTGTGTCTATACATGTGTGTGTGTGTCTATACATGTGTGTGTGTGTGTGTCTATACATGTGTCTGTGTGTGTGTGTCTATACATGTGTGTGTGTCTATACGTGTGTGTGTGTGTGTCTATACATGTGTGTGTGTCTATACATGTGTGTGTGTCTATACATGTGTGTGTGTTTCTATACATGTGTCTGTGTCTATACATGTGTGTGTGTCTATACATGTGTGTGTACGTGTGTGTGTATATGTATGTGTGTGTGCCTATACGTGTGTGTGTGTCTATACATGTGTGTGTGTGTGTCTATACGTGTGTGTGTGTATATACATGTGTGTGTGTGTCTATACATGTGTGTGTGTGTGTGTCTATACATGTGTGTGTCTATACATATGTGTGTCTATACGTGTGTGTGTGTGTCTATACATGTGTGTGTGTGTCTATACATGCGTGTGTCTATACGTGTGTGTGTGTCTATACGTGTGTGTGTGTGTGTGTCTATACATGTGTGTGTGTCTATACATGTGTGTGTCTATACGTGTGTGTGTGTCTATACGTGTGTGTGTGTGTGTCTATACGTGTGTGTGTGTCTATACATGCGTGTGTCTATACATGTGTGTGTGTCTATACATGTGTGTGTCTATACGTGTGTGTGTGTGTCTATACGTGTGTGTGTCTATATGTGTGTGTGTGTCTATACATGTGTGTGTCTATACGTGTGTGTGTGTGTCTATACGTGTGTGTGTCTATACGTGTGTGTGTGTGTGTCTATACATGTGTGTGTCTATACGTGTGTGTGTCTATACATGTGTGTGTGTCTATACATGTGTCCCTATACGTGTGTGTGTGTCTATACGTGTGTGTGTCTATACATGTGTGTCTATACATGTGTGTGTCTATACGTGTGTGTGTCTATACATGTGTGTGTGTCTATACATGTGTCCCTATACGTGTGTGTGTGTCTATACGTGTGTGTGTCTATACATGTGTGTCTATACATGTGTGTGTCTATACATGTGTGTGTGTGTCTATACGTGTGTGTGTCTATACATGTGTGTGTCTATACGTGTGTGTGTGTCTATACATGTGTGTGTCTATACATGTGTGTGTGTCTATACATGTGTGTGTCTATACGTGTGTGTGTGTGTCTATACGTGTGTGTGTCTATATGTGTGTGTGTCTATACATGTGTGTGTCTATACGTGTGTGTGTGTGTCTATACGTGTGTGTGTGTGTCTATACATGTGTGTGTCTATACGTGTGTGTGTCTATACATGTGTGTGTGTCTATACATGTGTCCCTATATGTGTGTGTGTGTCTATACATGTGTCCCTATACGTGTGTGTGTCTATACGTGTGTGTGTCTATACATGTGTGTGTGTCTATACGTGTGTGTGTGTGTGTCTATACATGTGTGTGTGTCTATACATGTGTGTGTGTCTATACATGTGTGTGTGTGTCTATACATGTGTGTGTGTGTGTGTCTATACATGTGTGTGTGTCTATACATGTGTGTGTGTGTCTATACATGTGTGTGTGTGTGTGTCTATACATGTGTCTGTGTGTGTGTGTCTATACATGTGTGTGTGTCTATACATGTGTGTGTGTGTGTGTCTATACATGTGTGTGTGTCTATACATGTGTGTGTGTCTATACATGTGTGTGTGTGTCTATACATGTGTCTGTGTCTATACATGTGTGTGTGTCTATACATGTGTGTGTACGTGTGTGTGTATATGTATGTGTGTGTGCCTATAGGTGTGTGTGTGTGTCTATACATGTGTGTGTGTGTGTGTCTATACGTGTGTGTGTGTATATACCTGTGTGTGTGTGTCTATACATGTGTGTGTGTGTGTGTCTATACATGTGTGTGTCTATACATATGTGTGTCTATACGTGTGTGTGTGTGTCTATACATGTGTGTGTGTGTCTATACATGCGTGTGTCTATACGTGTGTGTGTGTCTATACGTGTGTGTGTGTCTATACATGTGTGTGTGTCTATACATGTGTGTGTCTATACGTGTGTGTGTGTCTATACGTGTGTGTGTGTGTGTCTATACGTGTGTGTGTGTCTATACATGCGTGTGTCTATACATGTGTGTGTGTCTATACGTGTGTGTGTGTCTATACATGTGTGTGTCTATACATGTGTGTGTGTCTATACATGTGTGTGTCTATACGTGTGTGTGTCTATACATGTGTGTGTCTATACGTGTGTGTGTGTGTCTATACATGCGTGTGTCTATACGTGTGTGTGTGTGTCTATACATGTGTGTGTCTATACGTGTGTGTGTCTATACATTTGTGTGTCTATACATGTGTGTGTGTGTCTATACGTGTGTGTGTCTATACATGTGTGTGTCTATACATGTGTGTGTCTATACGTGTGTGTGTGTGTCTATACGTGTGTGTGTCTATATGTGTGTGTGTCTATACATGTGTGTGTCTATACGTGTGTGTGTGTGTCTATACGTGTGTGTGTCTATACGTGTGTGTGTGTGTGTCTATACATGTGTGTGTCTATACGTGTGTGTGTCTATACATGTGTGTGTGTCTATACATGTGTCCCTATATGTGTGTGTGTGTCTATACATGTGTCCCTATACGTGTGTGTGTCTATACGTGTGTGTGTCTATACATGTGTGTCTATACATGTGTGTGTCTATACATGTGTGTGTGTCTATACGTGTGTGTGTGTGTGTCTATACATGTGTGTGTGTCTATACATGTGTGTGTGTGTCTATACATGTGTGTGTGTGTGTGTCTATACATGTGTGTGTGTCTATACATGTGTGTGTGTGTCTATACATGTGTGTGTGTGTGTGTCTATACATGTGTCTGTGTGTGTGTGTCTATACATGTGTGTGTGTCTATACGTGTGTGTGTGTGTGTCTATACATGTGTGTGTGTCTATACATGTGTGTGTGTCTATACATGTGTGTGTGTTTCTATACATGTGTCTGTGTCTATACATGTGTGTGTGTCTATACATGTGTGTGTACGTGTGTGTGTATATGTATGTGTGTGTGCCTATACGTGTGTGTGTGTCTATACATGTGTGTGTGTGTGTCTATACGTGTGTGTGTGTATATACATGTGTGTGTGTGTCTATACATGTGTGTGTGTGTGTGTCTATACATGTGTGTGTCTATACATATGTGTGTCTATACGTGTGTGTGTGTGTCTATACATGTGTGTGTGTGTCTATACATGCGTGTGTCTATACGTGTGTGTGTGTCTATACGTGTGTGTGTGTGTGTGTCTATACATGTGTGTGTGTCTATACATGTGTGTGTCTATACGTGTGTGTGTGTCTATACGTGTGTGTGTGTGTGTCTATACGTGTGTGTGTGTCTATACATGCGTGTGTCTATACATGTGTGTGTGTCTATACATGTGTGTGTCTATACGTGTGTGTGTGTGTCTATACGTGTGTGTGTCTATATGTGTGTGTGTGTCTATACATGTGTGTGTCTATACGTGTGTGTGTGTGTCTATACGTGTGTGTGTCTATACGTGTGTGTGTGTGTGTCTATACATGTGTGTGTCTATACGTGTGTGTGTCTATACGTGTGTGTGTGTGTCTATACGTGTGTGTGTGTGTCTATACATGTGTGTGTCTATACGTGTGTGTGTCTATACATGTGTGTGTGTCTATACATGTGTCCCTATATGTGTGTGTGTGTCTATACATGTGTCCCTATACGTGTGTGTGTCTATACGTGTGTGTGTCTATACATGTGTGTGTGTCTATACGTGTGTGTGTGTGTGTCTATACATGTGTGTGTGTCTATACATGTGTGTGTGTCTATACATGTGTGTGTGTGTCTATACATGTGTGTGTGTGTGTGTCTATACATGTGTGTGTGTCTATACATGTGTGTGTGTGTCTATACATGTGTGTGTGTGTGTGTCTATACATGTGTCTGTGTGTGTGTGTCTATACATGTGTGTGTGTCTATACATGTGTGTGTGTGTGTGTCTATACATGTGTGTGTGTCTATACATGTGTGTGTGTCTATACATGTGTGTGTGTGTCTATACATGTGTCTGTGTCTATACATGTGTGTGTGTCTATACATGTGTGTGTACGTGTGTGTGTATATGTATGTGTGTGTGCCTATAGGTGTGTGTGTGTGTCTATACATGTGTGTGTGTGTGTGTCTATACGTGTGTGTGTGTATATACCTGTGTGTGTGTGTCTATACATGTGTGTGTGTGTGTGTCTATACATGTGTGTGTCTATACATATGTGTGTCTATACGTGTGTGTGTGTGTCTATACATGTGTGTGTGTGTCTATACATGCGTGTGTCTATACGTGTGTGTGTGTCTATACGTGTGTGTGTGTCTATACATGTGTGTGTGTCTATACATGTGTGTGTCTATACGTGTGTGTGTGTCTATACGTGTGTGTGTGTGTGTCTATACGTGTGTGTGTGTCTATACATGCGTGTGTCTATACATGTGTGTGTGTCTATACGTGTGTGTGTGTCTATACATGTGTGTGTCTATACATGTGTGTGTGTCTATACATGTGTGTGTCTATACGTGTGTGTGTCTATACATGTGTGTGTCTATACGTGTGTGTGTGTGTCTATACATGCGTGTGTCTATACGTGTGTGTGTGTGTCTATACATGTGTGTGTCTATACGTGTGTGTGTCTATACATTTGTGTGTCTATACATGTGTGTGTCTATACGTGTGTGTGTCTATACATGCGTGTGTCTATACGTGTGTGTGTGTGTCTATACATGCGTGTGTCTATACATGTGTGTGTGTGTCTATACATGCGTGTGTCTATACGAGTGTGTGTCTATACGTGTGTGTGTCTATACATGTGTGTGTCTATACATGTGTGTGTCTATACATATGTGTGTGTGTCTATACATGTGTGTGTGTGTCTATACATGTGTCTGTGTCTATACATGTGTGTGTGTCTATACATGTGTGTGTACGTGTGTGTGTATATGTATGTGTGTGTGCCTATACGTGTGTGTGTGTGTCTATACATGTGTGTGTGTGTGTGTCTATACGTGTGTGTGTATATACATGTGTGTGTGTGTCTATACATGTGTGTGTGTGTGTGTCTATACATGTGTGTGTCTATACATATGTGTGTCTATACGTGTGTGTGTGTGTCTATACATGTGTGTGTGTGTCTATACATGCGTGTGTCTATACGTGTGTGTGTGTCTATACGTGTGTGTGTGTGTGTCTATACATGTGTGTGTGTCTATACATGTGTGTGTCTATACGTGTGTGTGTGTCTATACGTGTGTGTGTGTGTGTCTATACGTGTGTGTGTGTCTATACATGCGTGTGTCTATACATGTGTGTGTGTCTATACATGTGTGTGTCTATACGTGTGTGTGTGTGTCTATACGTGTGTGTGTCTATATGTGTGTGTGTGTCTATACATGTGTGTGTCTATACGTGTGTGTGTGTGTCTATACGTGTGTGTGTCTATACGTGTGTGTGTGTGTGTCTATACATGTGTGTGTCTATACGTGTGTGTGTCTATACATGTGTGTGTGTCTATACATGTGTCCCTATACGTGTGTGTGTGTCTATACGTGTGTGTGTCTATACATGTGTGTCTATACATGTGTGTGTCTATACGTGTGTGTGTCTATACATGTGTGTGTGTCTATACATGTGTCCCTATACGTGTGTGTGTGTCTATACGTGTGTGTGTCTATACATGTGTGTCTATACATGTGTGTGTCTATACATGTGTGTGTGTGTCTATACGTGTGTGTGTCTATACATGTGTGTGTCTATACATGTGTGTGTCTATACGTGTGTGTGTGTCTATACATGTGTGTGTCTATACATGTGTGTGTGTCTATACATGTGTGTGTCTATACGTGTGTGTGTGTGTCTATACGTGTGTGTGTCTATATGTGTGTGTGTCTATACATGTGTGTGTCTATACGTGTGTGTGTGTGTCTATACGTGTGTGTGTGTGTGTCTATACATGTGTGTGTCTATACGTGTGTGTGTCTATACATGTGTGTGTGTCTATACATGTGTCCCTATATGTGTGTGTGTGTCTATACATGTGTCCCTATACGTGTGTGTGTCTATACGTGTGTGTGTCTATACATGTGTGTCTATACATGTGTGTGTCTATACATGTGTGTGTGTCTATACGTGTGTGTGTGTGTGTCTATACATGTGTGTGTGTCTATACATGTGTGTGTGTCTATACATGTGTGTGTGTGTCTATACATGTGTGTGTGTGTGTGTCTATACATGTGTGTGTGTCTATACATGTGTGTGTGTGTCTATACATGTGTGTGTGTGTGTGTCTATACATGTGTCTGTGTGTGTGTGTCTATACATGTGTGTGTGTCTATACATGTGTGTGTGTGTGTGTGTCTATACATGTGTGTGTGTCTATACATGTGTGTGTGTCTATACATGTGTGTGTGTGTCTATACATGTGTCTGTGTCTATACATGTGTGTGTCTATACATGTGTGTGTACGTGTGTGTGTATATGTATGTGTGTGTGCCTATACGTGTGTGTGTGTGTCTATACATGTGTGTGTGTGTGTGTCTATACGTGTGTGTGTGTATATACATGTGTGTGTGTGTCTATACATGTGTGTGTGTGTGTGTCTATACATGTGTGTGTCTATACATATGTGTGTCTATACGTGTGTGTGTGTGTCTATACATGTGTGTGTGTGTCTATACATGCGTGTGTCTATACGTGTGTGTGTGTCTATACGTGTGTGTGTGTGTGTCTATACATGTGTGTGTGTCTATACATGTGTGTGTCTATACGTGTGTGTGTGTCTATACGTGTGTGTGTGTGTGTCTATACGTGTGTGTGTGTCTATACATGCGTGTGTCTATACATGTGTGTGTGTCTATACGTGTGTGTGTGTCTATACATGTGTGTGTCTATACATGTGTGTGTGTCTATACATGTGTGTGTCTATACGTGTGTGTGTCTATACATGTGTGTGTCTATACGTGTGTGTGTGTGTCTATACATGCGTGTGTCTATACGTGTGTGTGTGTGTCTATACATGTGTGTGTCTATACGTGTGTGTGTCTATACATTTGTGTGTCTATACATGTGTGTGTCTATACGTGTGTGTGTCTATACATGCGTGTGTCTATACGTGTGTGTGTGTGTCTATACATGCGTGTGTCTATACATGTGTGTGTGTGTCTATACATGCGTGTGTCTATACGAGTGTGTGTCTATACGTGTGTGTGTCTATACATGTGTGTGTCTATACATGTGTGTGTCTATACATATGTGTGTGTGTCTATACATGCGTGTGTCTATACATGTGTGTGTGCGTCTATACATGCGTGTGTCTCTACGTGTGTGTGTGTGTCTATACATGTGTGTGTCTATACATGTGTGTGTGTCTATACATGTGTGTGTCTATACGTGTGTGTCTATACATGTGTGTGTCTATACGTGTGTGTCTATACGTGTGTGTGTCTATACGTGTGTGTCTATACGTGTTTGTGTCTATACATGTGTGTGTCTATACGTGTGTGTCTATACGTGTGTGTGTCTATACGTGTGTGTGTCTATACATGTGTGTGTCTATACATGTGTGTGTCTATACATGTGTGTGTGTCTATACGTGTGTGTGTCTATACATGTGTGTGTCTATACATGTGTGTGTCTATACATGTGTGTGTGTGTCTATACGTGTGTGTGTCTGTACATGTGTGTGTGTGTCTATACATGTGTGTGTCTATACGTGTGTGTGTGTTTATACATGTGTGTGTCTATACATGTGTGTGTGTCTATACGTGTGTGTGTCTATACATGTGTGTGTCTATACATGTGTGTGTCTATACATGTGTGTGTGTGTCTATACGTGTGTGTGTCTGTACATGTGTGTGTGTGTCTATACATGTGTGTGTCTATACGTGTGTGTGTGTCTATACATGTGTGTGTCTATACGTGTGTGTGTGTGTCTATACGTGTGTGTGTCTATATGTGTGTGTGTGTGTGTCTATACATGTGTGTGTCTATACGTGTGTGTGTGTGTCTATACATGTGTGTGTGTGTCTATACATGTGTGTGTCTATACATGTGTGTGTCTATACATGTGTGTGTGTCAATACATGTGTGTGTCTATACGTGTGTGTGTCTATACATGTGTGTGTCTATACGTGTGTGTCTATACGTGTGTGTCTATACATGTGTGTGTCTATACATGTGTGTGTGTCTATACGTGTGTGTGTCTATACGTGTGTGTGTCCATACATGTGTGTGTCTATACGTGTGTGTGTGTGTGTGTCTATATGTATGTGTGTGTATGTGTGTGTGTGTCTATACATGTGTGTGTGTGTCTATACATGTGTGTGTCTATATGTACGTGTGTGTATGTGTGTGTGTGTCTATACATGTGTGTGTGTGTGTGTCTATACATGTGTGTGTCTATATGTATGTGTGTGTATGTGTGTGTGTGTCTATACATGCGTGTGTCTATACATGCGTGTGTCTATACATGTGTGTGTCTATACATTTGTGTGTGTCTATACATGTGTGTGTCTATACATGTGTGTGTCTATACATGTGTGTGTCTATACATTTGTGTGTGTCTATACATGTGTGTGTCTATAGATGTGTGTGTCTATACATGTGTGTGTGTCTATACGTGTGTGTGTCTATACATGTGTGTGTGTCTATACATGTGTGTGTCTATACATGTGTGTGTGTCTATACATGTGTGTGTGTCTATACATGTGTGTGTCTATACATGTGTGTGTGTCTATACGTGTGTGTGTCTATACATGTGTGTGTCTATACATGTGTGTGTGTCTATACGTGTGTGTGTCTATACATGTGTGTGTCTATACATGTGTGTGTCTATACATGTGTGTGTGTGTCTATACGTGTGTGTGTCTATACATGTGTGTGTCTATACATGTGTGTGTGTGTCTATACATGTGTGTGTCTATACGTGTATGTGTGTCTATACATGTGTGTGTCTATACGTGTGTGTGTGTCTATACGTGTGTGTGTCTATATGTGTGTGTGTGTCTATACATGTGTGTGTCTATACGTGTGTGTGTGTGTCTATACGTGTGTGTGTCTATACGTGTGTGTGTGTGTGTCTATACATGTGTGTGTCTATACGTGTGTGTGTCTATACATGCGTGTGTCTATACATGTGTGTGTGCGTCTATACATGCGTGTGTCTATACGTGTGTGTGTGTGTCTATACATGTGTGTGTGTGTCTATACATGTGTGTGTCTATACATGTGTGTGTCTATACATGTGTGTGTCTATACATGTGTGTGTGTCTATACATGTGTGTGTCTATACATGTGTGTGTCTATACATGTGTGTGTGCGTCTATACATGCGTGTGTCTATACGTGTGTGTGTGTCTATACATGTGTGTGTGTGTCTATACATGTGTGTGTCTATACATGTGTGTGTCTATACATGTGTGTGTGTCTATACATGTGTGTGTCTATACGTGTGTGTGTCTATACATGTGTGTGTCTATACGTGTGTGTCTATACGTGTGTGTGTCTATACATGTGTGTGTCTATACATGTGTGTGTGTCTATACGTGTGTGTGTCTATACGTGTGTGTGTCCATACATGTGTGTGTCTATACGTGTGTGTGTCTATACATGTGTGTGTCTATATGTATGTGTGTGTATGTGTGTGTGTGTCTATACATGTGTGTGTGTGTCTATACATGTGTGTGTCTATATGTATGTGTGTGTATGTGTGTGTGTGTCTATACATGTGTGTGTGTGTCTATACATGTGTATGTCTATATGTATGTGTGTGTATGTGTGTGTGTGTCTATACATGTGTGTGTGTGTCTATACATGTGTGTGTCTATATGTATGTGTGTGTATGTGTGTGTGTGTCTATACATGCGTGTGTCTATACATGCGTGTGTCTTTACGTGTGTGTGTGTGTCTATACATGTGTGTGTGTGTCTATACATGCGTGTGTCTATACATGTGTGTGTGTGTGTGTGTGTGTCTATACATGCATGTGTCTATACGTGTGTGTGTGTGTGTGTCTATACATGTGTGTGTGTGTCTATACATGTGTGTGTCTATACACGTGTGTGTCTATACATGTGTGCGTGTCTATACATGTGTGTGTCTATACGTGTGTGTGTCTATACATGTGTGTGTCTATACATGTGTGTGTGTCTATACATGTGTGTGTGTGTCTATACATGTGTGTGTCTATATGTATGTGTGTGTATGTGTGTGTGTGTCTATACATGTGTGTGTGTGTGTGTCTATACATGTGTGTGTCTATATGTATGTGTGTGTATGTGTGTGTGTGTCTATACATGCGTGTGTCTATACATGCGTGTGTCTATACGTGTGTGTGTGTGTCTATACATGTGTGTGTGTGTCTATACATGCGTGTGTCTATACATGTGTGTGTGTGTGTCTATACATGCGTGTGTCTATACGTGTGTGTGTGTGTGTGTCTATACATGTGTGTGTGTGTCTATACACGTGTGTGTCTATACATGTGTGCGTGTCCATACATGTGTGTGTCTATACGTGTGTGTGTCTATACATGTGTGTGTCTATACATGTGTGTGTGTCTATACATGTGTGTGTCTATACATGTGTGTGTGTCTATACATGTGTGTGTCTATACATGTGTGTGTCTATACATTTGTGTGTGTCTATACATGTGTGTGTCTATACATGTGTGTGTCTATACATGTGTGTGTGTCTATACGTGTGTGTGTCTATACATGTGTGTGTGTCTATACATGTGTGTGTCTATACATGTGTGTGTGTCTATACATGTGTGTGTGTCTATACATGTGTGTGTCTATACATGTGTGTGTGTCTATACATGTGTGTGTGTCTATACATGTGTGTGTCTATACATGTGTGTGTGTCTATACGTGTGTGTGTCTATACATGTGTGTGTCTATACATGTGTGTGTGTCTATACGTGTGTGTGTCTATACATGTGTGTGTCTATACATGTGTGTGTCTATACATGTATGTGTGTGTCTATACATGTGTGTGTCTATACATGTGTGTGTGTGTCTATACATGTGTGTGTCTATACGTGTATGTGTGTCTATACATGTGTGTGTCTATACGTGTGTGTGTGTGTCTATACGTGTGTGTGTCTATATGTGTGTGTGTGTCTATACATGTGTGTGTCTATACGTGTGTGTGTGTGTCTATACGTGTGTGTGTCTATACGTGTGTGTGTGTGTGTCTATACATGTGTGTGTCTATACGTGTGTGTGTCTATACATGCGTGTGTCTATACATGTGTGTGTGCGTCTATACATGCGTGTGTCTATACGTGTGTGTGTGTGTCTATACATGTGTGTGTGTGTC
Source organism: Lepturacanthus savala (assembly GCA_030544235.1). NCBI lineage: Eukaryota > Metazoa > Chordata > Actinopteri > Scombriformes > Trichiuridae > Lepturacanthus > Lepturacanthus savala. Next base: position 37,786,833 of record CM060463.1, read on the forward strand.
TATACATGTGTGTGTCTATACATGTGTGTGTCTATACATGTGTGTGTGTCTATACATGTGTGTGTCTATACATGTGTGTGTCTATACATGTGTGTGTCTATACATGTGTGTGTGCGTCTATACATGCGTGTGTCTATACGTGTGTGTGTGTGTCTATACATGTGTGTGTGTGTCTATACATGTGTGTGTCTATACATGTGTGTGTGTCTATACATGTGTGTGTCTATACGTGTGTGTGTCTATACATGTGTGTGTCTATACGTGTGTGTCTATACGTGTGTGTGTCTATACATGTGTGTGTCTATACATGTGTGTGTGTCTATACGTGTGTGTGTCTATACGTGTGTGTGTCCATACATGTGTGTCTATACGTGTGTGTGTCTATACATGTGTGTGTCTATATGTATGTGTGTGTATGTGTGTGTGTGTCTATACATGTGTGTGTGTGTCTATACATGTGTGTGTCTATATGTATGTGTGTGTATGTGTGTGTGTGTCTATACATGTGTGTGTGTGTCTATACATGTGTATGTCTATATGTATGTGTGTGTATGTGTGTGTGTGTCTATACATGTGTGTGTGTGTCTATACATGTGTGTGTCTATATGTATGTGTGTGTATGTGTGTGTGTGTCTATACATGCGTGTGTCTATACATGCGTGTGTCTTTACGTGTGTGTGTGTGTCTATACATGTGTGTGTGTGTCTATACATGCGTGTGTCTATACATGTGTGTGTGTGTGTGTGTGTCTATACATGCGTGTGTCTATACGTGTGTGTGTGTGTGTGTCTATACATGTGTGTGTGTGTCTATACATGTGTGTGTCTATACACGTGTGTGTCTATACATGTGTGCGTGTCTATACATGTGTGTGTCTATACGTGTGTGTGTCTATACATGTGTGTGTCTATACATGTGTGTGTGTCTATACATGTGTGTGTCTATACATGTGTGTGTCTATACATGTGTGTGTGTCTATACGTGTGTGTGTCTATACATGTGTGTGTGTCTATACATGTGTGTGTCTATACATGTGTGTGTGTCTATACATGTGTGTGTGTCTATACATGTGTGTGTCTATACATGTGTGTGTGTCTATACGTGTGTGTGTCTATACATGTGTGTGTCTATACATGTGTGTGTGTCTATACGTGTGTGTGTCTATACATGTGTGTGTCTATACATGTGTGTGTCTATACATGTGTGTGTGTCTATACGTGTGTGTGTCTATACATGTGTGTGTCTATACATGTGTGTGTCTATACATGTGTGTGTCTGTACATGTGTGTGTGTGTCTATACATGTGTGTGTCTATACGTGTGTGTGTGTCTATACATGTGTGTGTCTATACGTGTGTGTGTGTCTATACATGTGTGTGTCTATACGTGTGTGTGTGTGTCTATACGTGTGTGTGTCTATATGTGTGTGTGTGTGTGTCTATACATGTGTGTGTCTATACGTGTGTGTGTGTCTATACATGTGTGTGTGTGTCTATACATGTGTGTGTCTATACATGTGTGTGTCTATACATGTGTGTGTCTATACATGTGTGTGTGTCTATACATGTGTGTGTCTATACGTGTGTGTGTCTATACATGTGTGTGTCTATACGTGTGTGTCTATACGTGTGTGTCTATACATGTGTGTGTCTATACATGTGTGTGTGTCTATACGTGTGTGTGTCTATACGTGTGTGTGTCCATACATGTGTGTGTCTATATGTGTGTGTGTGTGTGTGTGTGTGTCTATATGTATGTGTGTGTATGTGTGTGTGTGTCTATACATGTGTGTGTGTGTCTATACATGTGTGTGTCTATATGTATGTGTGTGTATGTGTGTGTGTGTCTATACATGTGTGTGTGTGTGTGTCTATACATGTGTGTGTCTATATGTATGTGTGTGTATGTGTGTGTGTGTCTATACATGCGTGTGTCTATACATGCGTGTGTCTATACGTGTGTGTGTGTGTCTATACATGTGTGTGTGTGTCTATACATGCGTGTGTCTATACATGTGTGTGTGTGTGTCTATACATGCGTGTGTCTATACGTGTGTGTGTGTGTCTATACATGTGTGTGTGTGTCTATACACGTTGTGTCTATACATGTGTGCGTGTCTATACATGTGTGTGTCTATACGTGTGTGTGTGTGTCTATACGTGTGTGTGTCTATATGTGTGTGTGTTTCTATACATGTGTGTGTCTATACGTGTGTGTGTGTGTCTATACGTGTGTGTGTCTATACGTGTGTGTGTGTGTGTCTATACATGTGTGTGTCTATACGTGTGTGTGTCTATACATGTGTGTGTGTCTATACATGTGTCCCTATACGTGTGTGTGTGTCTATACGTGTGTGTGTCTATACATGTGTGTCTATACATGTGTGTGTCTATACGTGCGTGTGTCTATACGTGTGTGTGTCTATACATGTGTGTGTGTCTATACATGTGTGTGTCTATATGTATGTGTGTGTGTGTCTATACATGTGTGTGTCTATATGTATGTGTGTGTGTGTGTGTGTGTGTGTGTGTGTGTGTATGTGTGTGTGTGTGTGTGTGTGTGTGTATAAACAGTTATTCGTAGCTCAGTGTTTCTATCTATTTCCATATTGATGGTTTCTAATATATAAAAGATGAGACTGAGAAGTTTGATTAGATTTATTCATTTCCTACATTAAAGTACTATAAAACAGTACATTTCTAAAAGATGTAGAGAAAAACAGGAGAATAACAAACTAACTATACAAAAGTGAACCAGACATTTCCAGAAAAAACACATTTCAAATCGTATTTACAGGAGGAAATGCTGAATGTTCAGCCACACAGATGTGTCAGCAGCTGCTCCAACATCTGCACCAGGAAATCAAACCTGTGTTATAATTATAATAAAACATGTTGTTATGTCATTAAAGCTCATCCTGGACAATAGACAGATAATAAATATGTTGGTTTTAGTCAGAATGAATTCATCAGTTAATGTTGATGTGGAACCTCATTTATTCTGTTGGTTTAATTCATCACAGCATCAATGTTAGACAAAGCATTAAGAACCAATAAGAAATATATATATAAACTATGAATGGAACATTAATATCCAGTACTTTAACATACATATAATCCCAGCATTAACCACAGGCTTCAATATATTATGGTGCAGATTATTAGTTTGTTCTGAAAAACATTTTAATTCAACTCAAACTAATCCATGACACGACTCTTCCACCATATTATATCACATTATATCACATTATATCACATTATATCACATTATATCACATTACATCACATTAGCAGGTTTAGAGAAGTGTATTAATTACCAGTGGTTTAATAAAGCTGGTGAAAAGACAGAAAACACAGATAAATGTTCTGAAACAGTTTTTCATTGATGAATATTTGTTTTATACTAGAGTTGATTTTCTTTTCGTCCTAAATGTTGAGGGTAAACCCGGAGTCGTCCTCTGAGGAGGAGACTTTGAACGTCACATGAAGATGCTGCGTTCAGGAACATGTGGAAATATACGTGTGTGTGTCTATACATGTGTGTGTCTATACGTGTGTGTCTATACGTGTGTGTCTATACATGTGTGTGTCTATACATGTGTGTGTGTCTATACGTGTGTGTGTCTATACGTGTGTGTGTCCATACATGTGTGTGTCTATACGTGTGTGTGTGTGTGTGTGTGTGTCTATATGTATGTGTGTGTATGTGTGTGTGTGTCTATACATGTGTGTGTGTGTCTATACATGTGTGTGTCTATATGTATGTGTGTGTATGTGTGTGTGTGTCTATACATGTGTGTGTGTGTGTGTCTATACATGTGTGTGTCTATATGTATGTGTGTGTATGTGTGTGTGTGTCTATACATGCGTGTGTCTATACATGCGTGTGTCTATACGTGTGTGTGTGTGTCTATACATGTGTGTGTGTGTCTATACATGCGTGTGTCTATACATGTGTGTGTGTGTGTCTATACATGCGTGTGTCTATACGTGTGTGTGTGTGTCTATACATGTGTGTGTGTGTCTATACACGTGTGTGTCTATACATGTGTGCGTGTCTATACATGTGTGTGTCTATACGTGTGTGTGTCTATATGTGTGTGTGTCTATATGTGTGTGTGTTTCTATACATGTGTGTGTCTATACGTGTGTGTGTGTGTCTATACGTGTGTGTGTCTATATGTGTGTGTGTTTCTATACATGTGTGTGTCTATACGTGTGTGTGTGTGTCTATACGTGTGTGTGTCTATACGTGTGTGTGTGTGTGTCTATACATGTGTGTGTCTATACGTGTGTGTGTCTATACATGTGTGTGTGTCTATACATGTGTCCCTATACGTGTGTGTGTGTCTATACGTGTGTGTGTCTATACATGTGTGTCTATACATGTGTGTGTCTATACGTGTGTGTGTCTATACATGTGTGTGTGTCTATACATGTGTCCCTATACGTGTGTGTGTGTCTATACGTGTGTGTGTCTATACATGTGTGTCTATACATGTGTGTGTCTATACATGTGTGTGTGTGTCTATACGTGTGTGTGTCTATACATGTGTGTGTCTATACATGTGTGTGTCTATACGTGTGTGTGTGTGTCTATACGTGTGTGTGTCTATATGTGTGTGTGTCTATACATGTGTGTGTCTATACGTGTGTGTGTGTGTCTATACGTGTGTGTGTCTATACGTGTGTGTGTGTGTGTCTATACATGTGTGTGTCTATACGTGTGTGTGTCTATACATGTGTGTGTGTCTATACATGTGTCCCTATATGTGTGTGTGTGTCTATACATGTGTCCCTATACGTGTGTGTGTCTATACGTGTGTGTGTCTATACATGTGTGTCTATACATGTGTGTGTCTATACATGTGTGTGTGTGTGTGTCTATACATGTGTGTGTGTGTCTATACACGTGTGTGTCTATACATGTGTGCGTGTCCATACATGTGTGTGTCTATACGTGTGTGTGTCTATACATGTGTGTGTCTATACATGTGTGTGTGTCTATACGTGTGTGTGTCTATACGTGTGTGTGTCCATACATGTGTGTGTCTATACGTGTGTGTGTCTATACATGTGTGTGTGTCTATACATGTGTGTGTCTATACATGTGTGTGTGTCTATACATGTGTGTGTGTCTATACATGTGTGTGTCTATACATGTGTGTGTGTCTATACGTGTGTGTGTCTATACATGTGTGTGTCTATACATGTGTGTGTGTCTATACGTGTGTGTGTCTATACATGTGTGTGTCTATACATGTGTGTGTCTATACATGTGTGTGTGTCTATACGTGTGTGTGTCTATACATGTGTGTGTCTATACATGTGTGTGTCTATACATGTGTGTGTGTGTCTATACGTGTGTGTGTCTGTACATGTGTGTGTGTGTCTATACATGTGTGTGTCTATACATGTGTGTGTCTATACGTGTGTGTGTGTCTATACATGTGTGTGTCTATACGTGTGTGTGTGTGTCTATACGTGTGTGTGTCTATATGTGTGTGTGTGTGTGTCTATACATGTGTGTGTCTATACGTGTGTGTGTGTGTCTATACATGTGTGTGTGTGTCTATACATGTGTGTGTCTATACATGTGTGTGTCTATACATGTGTGTGTCTATACATGTGTGTGTGTCTATACATGTGTGTGTCTATACGTGTGTGTGTCTATACATGTGTGTGTCTATACGTGTGTGTCTATACGTGTGTGTCTATACATGTGTGTGTCTATACATGTGTGTGTGTCTATACGTGTGTGTGTCTATACGTGTGTGTGTCCATACATGTGTGTGTCTATACGTGTGTGTGTGTGTGTGTGTGTGTCTATATGTATGTGTGTGTATGTGTGTGTGTGTCTATACATGTGTGTGTGTGTCTATACATGTGTGTGTCTATATGTATGTGTGTGTATGTGTGTGTGTGTCTATACATGTGTGTGTGTGTGTGTCTATACATGTGTGTGTCTATATGTATGTGTGTGTATGTGTGTGTGTGTCTATACATGCGTGTGTCTATACATGCGTGTGTCTATACGTGTGTGTGTGTGTCTATACATGTGTGTGTGTGTCTATACATGCGTGTGTCTATACATGTGCTTGTGTGTGTCTATACATGCGTGTGTCTATACGTGTGTGTGTGTGTCTATACATGTGTGTGTGTGTCTATACACGTTGTGTCTATACATGTGTGCGTGTCTATACATGTGTGTGTCTATACGTGTGTGTGTGTGTCTATACGTGTGTGTGTCTATATGTGTGTGTGTTTCTATACATGTGTGTGTCTATACGTGTGTGTGTGTGTCTATACGTGTGTGTGTCTATACGTGTGTGTGTGTGTGTCTATACATGTGTGTGTCTATACGTGTGTGTGTCTATACATGTGTGTGTGTCTATACATGTGTCCCTATACGTGTGTGTGTGTCTATACGTGTGTGTGTCTATACATGTGTGTCTATACATGTGTGTGTCTATACGTGCGTGTGTCTATACGTGTGTGTGTCTATACATGTGTGTGTGTCTATACATGTGTGTGTCTATATGTATGTGTGTGTGTGTCTATACATGTGTGTGTCTATATGTATGTGTGTGTGTGTGTGTGTGTGTGTGTGTGTATGTGTGTGTGTGTGTGTGTGTGTGTGTATAAACAGTTATTCGTAGCTCAGTGTTTCTATCTATTTCCATATTGATGGTTTCTAATATATAAAAGATGAGACTGAGAAGTTTGATTAGATTTATTCATTTCCTACATTAAAGTACTATAAAACAGTACATTTCTAAAAGATGTAGAGAAAAACAGGAGAATAACAAACTAACTATACAAAAGTGAACCAGACATTTCCAGAAAAAACACATTTCAAATCGTATTTACAGGAGGAAATGCTGAATGTTCAGCCACACAGATGTGTCAGCAGCTGCTCCAACATCTGCACCAGGAAATCAAACCTGTGTTATAATTATAATAAAACATGTTGTTATGTCATTAAAGCTCATCCTGGACAATAGACAGATAATAAATATGTTGGTTTTAGTCAGAATGAATTCATCAGTTAATGTTGATGTGGAACCTCATTTATTCTGTTGGTTTAATTCATCACAGCATCAATGTTAGACAAAGCATTAAGAACCAATAAGAAATATATATATAAACTATAAATGGAACATTAATATCCAGTACTTTAACATACATATAATCCCAGCATTAACCACAGGCTTCAATATATTATGGTGCAGATTATTAGTTTGTTCTGAAAAACATTTTAATTCAACTCAAACTAATCCATGACACGACTCTTCCACCATATTATATCACATTATATCACATTATATCACATTATATCACATTATATCACATTATATCACATTATATCACATTACATCACATTAGCAGGTTTAGAGAAGTGTATTAATTACCAGTGGTTTAATAAAGCTGGTGAAAAGACAGAAAACACAGATAAATGTTCTGAAACAGTTTTTCATTGATGAATATTTGTTTTATACTAGAGTTGATTTTCTTTTCGTCCTAAATGTTGAGGGTAAACCCGGAGTCGTCCTCTGAGGAGGAGACTTTGAACGTCACATGAAGATGCTGCGTTCAGGAACATGTGGAAATATACGTGTGTGTGTCTATACATGTGTGTGTCTATACGTGTGTGTCTATACGTGTGTGTCTATACATGTGTGTGTCTATACATGTGTGTGTGTCTATACGTGTGTGTGTCTATACGTGTGTGTGTCCATACATGTGTGTGTCTATACGTGTGTGTGTGTGTGTCTATATGTATGTGTGTGTATGTGTGTGTGTGTCTATACATGTGTGTGTGTGTCTATACATGTGTGTGTCTATATGTATGTGTGTGTATGTGTGTGTGTGTCTATACATGTGTGTGTGTGTGTGTCTATACATGTGTGTGTCTATATGTATGTGTGTGTATGTGTGTGTGTGTCTATACATGCGTGTGTCTATACATGCGTGTGTCTATACGTGTGTGTGTGTGTCTATACATGTGTGTGTGTGTCTATACATGCGTGTGTCTATACATGTGTGTGTGTGTGTCTATACATGCGTGTGTCTATACGTGTGTGTGTGTGTCTATACATGTGTGTGTGTGTCTATACACGTGTGTGTCTATACATGTGTGCGTGTCTATACATGTGTGTGTCTATACGTGTGTGTGTGTGTCTATACGTGTGTGTGTCTATATGTGTGTGTGTTTCTATACATGTGTGTGTCTATACGTGTGTGTGTGTGTCTATACGTGTGTGTGTCTATACGTGTGTGTGTGTGTGTCTATACATGTGTGTGTCTATACGTGTGTGTGTCTATACATGTGTGTGTGTCTATACATGTGTCCCTATACGTGTGTGTGTGTCTATACGTGTGTGTGTCTATACATGTGTGTCTATACATGTGTGTGTCTATACGTGTGTGTGTCTATACATGTGTGTGTGTCTATACATGTGTCCCTATACGTGTGTGTGTGTCTATACGTGTGTGTGTCTATACATGTGTGTCTATACATGTGTGTGTCTATACATGTGTGTGTGTGTCTATACGTGTGTGTGTCTATACATGTGTGTGTCTATACATGTGTGTGTCTATACGTGTGTGTGTGTGTCTATACGTGTGTGTGTCTATATGTGTGTGTGTCTATACATGTGTGTGTCTATACGTGTGTGTGTGTGTCTATACGTGTGTGTGTCTATACGTGTGTGTGTGTGTGTCTATACATGTGTGTGTCTATACGTGTGTGTGTCTATACATGTGTGTGTGTCTATACATGTGTCCCTATATGTGTGTGTGTGTCTATACATGTGTCCCTATACGTGTGTGTGTCTATACGTGTGTGTGTCTATACATGTGTGTCTATACATGTGTGTGTCTATACATGTGTGTGTGTGTGTGTCTATACATGTGTGTGTGTGTCTATACACGTGTGTGTCTATACATGTGTGCGTGTCCATACATGTGTGTGTCTATACGTGTGTGTGTCTATACATGTGTGTGTCTATACATGTGTGTGTGTCTATACGTGTGTGTGTCTATACGTGTGTGTGTCCATACATGTGTGTGTCTATACGTGTGTGTGTCTATACATGTGTGTGTCTATATGTATGTGTGTGTATGTGTGTGTGTGTCTATACATGTGTGTGTGTGTCTATACATGTGTGTGTCTATATGTATGTGTGTGTATGTGTGTGTGTGTCTATACATGTGTGTGTGTGTCTATACATGTGTATGTCTATATGTATGTGTGTGTATGTGTGTGTGTGTCTATACATGTGTGTGTGTGTCTATACATGTGTGTGTCTATATGTATGTGTGTGTATGTGTGTGTGTGTCTATACATGCGTGTGTCTATACATGCGTGTGTCTTTACGTGTGTGTGTGTGTCTATACATGTGTGTGTGTGTCTATACATGCGTGTGTCTATACATGTGTGTGTGTGTGTGTGTGTCTATACATGCGTGTGTCTATACGTGTGTGTGTGTGTGTGTCTATACATGTGTGTGTGTGTCTATACATGTGTGTGTCTATACACGTGTGTGTCTATACATGTGTGCGTGTCTATACATGTGTGTGTCTATACGTGTGTGTGTCTATACATGTGTGTGTCTATACATGTGTGTGTGTCTATACATGTGTGTGTCTATACATGTGTGTGTCTATACATGTGTGTGTGTCTATACGTGTGTGTGTCTATACATGTGTGTGTGTCTATACATGTGTGTGTCTATACATGTGTGTGTGTCTATACATGTGTGTGTGTCTATACATGTGTGTGTCTATACATGTGTGTGTGTCTATACGTGTGTGTGTCTATACATGTGTGTGTCTATACATGTGTGTGTGTCTATACGTGTGTGTGTCTATACATGTGTGTGTCTATACATGTGTGTGTCTATACATGTGTGTGTGTCTATACGTGTGTGTGTCTATACATGTGTGTGTCTATACATGTGTGTGTCTATACATGTGTGTGTGTGTCTATACGTGTGTGTGTCTGTACATGTGTGTGTGTGTCTATACATGTGTGTGTCTATACGTGTGTGTGTGTCTATACATGTGTGTGTCTATACGTGTGTGTGTGTGTCTATACGTGTGTGTGTCTATATGTGTGTGTGTGTGTGTCTATACATGTGTGTGTCTATACGTGTGTGTGTGTGTCTATACATGTGTGTGTGTGTCTATACATGTGTGTGTCTATACATGTGTGTGTCTATACATGTGTGTGTGTCTATACATGTGTGTGTCTATACGTGTGTGTGTCTATACATGTGTGTGTCTATACGTGTGTGTCTATACGTGTGTGTCTATACATGTGTGTGTCTATACATGTGTGTGTGTCTATACGTGTGTGTGTCTATACGTGTGTGTGTCCATACATGTGTGTGTCTATACGTGTGTGTGTGTGTGTGTGTGTGTCTATATGTATGTGTGTGTATGTGTGTGTGTGTCTATACATGTGTGTGTGTGTCTATACATGTGTGTGTCTATATGTATGTGTGTGTATGTGTGTGTGTGTCTATACATGTGTGTGTGTGTGTGTCTATACATGTGTGTGTCTATATGTATGTGTGTGTATGTGTGTGTGTGTCTATACATGCGTGTGTCTATACATGCGTGTGTCTATACGTGTGTGTGTGTGTCTATACATGTGTGTGTGTGTCTATACATGCGTGTGTCTATACATGTGTGTGTGTGTGTCTATACATGCGTGTGTCTATACGTGTGTGTGTGTGTCTATACATGTGTGTGTCTATACGTGTGTGTGTCTATACATGTGTGTGTGTCTATACATGTGTCCCTATACGTGTGTGTGTGTCTATACGTGTGTGTGTCTATACATGTGTGTCTATACATGTGTGTGTCTATACGTGCGTGTGTCTATACGTGTGTGTGTCTATACATGTGTGTGTGTCTATACATGTGTGTGTCTATATGTATGTGTGTGTGTGTCTATACATGTGTGTGTCTATATGTATGTGTGTGTGTGTGTGTGTGTGTGTGTGTGTGTGTGTATGTGTGTGTATGTGTGTGTGTGTCTATACGTGTGTGTGTGTCTATACATGTGTGTGTGTCTATACGTGTGTGTGTCTATACGTGTGTGTCTATACGTGTGTGTCTATACGTGTGTGTGTGTGTCTATATGTATGTGTGTGTATGTGTGTGTGTGTCTATACATGTGTGTGTGTGTCTATACATGTGTGTGTCTATATGTATGTGTGTGTATGTGTGTGTGTCTATACATGCGTGTGTCTATACATGTGTGTGTGTGTCTATACATGCGTGTGTCTATACGTGTGTGTGTGTGTCTATACATGTGTGTGTCTATACATGTGTGTGTCTACACATGTGTGTGTGTGTGTCTATACATGTGTGTGTGTGTCTATACATGTGTGTGTGTGTCTATACATGTGTGTGTCTATACATGTGTGTTTATACATGTGTGTGTGTCTATACGTGTGTGTGTCTATACATGTGTGTGTCTATACATGTGTGTGTCTATACGTGTGTGTGTGTCTATACATGTGTGTGTGTGTCTATACGTGTGTGTGTGTCTATACATGTGTGTGTGTGTCTATACATGTGTGTGTCTATACATATGTGTGTCTATACGTGTGTGTGTGTCTATACATGTGTGTGTCTATACATGCGTGTGTCTATACGTGTGTGTGTGTCTATACGTGTGTGTGTGTCTATACATGTGTGTGTCTATACATATGTGTGTCTATACGTGTGTGTGTGTCTATACATGTGTGTGTGTGTCTATACATGTGTGTGTGTGTGTCTATACATGCGTGTGTCTATACGTGTGTGTGTGTGTCTATACATGTGTGTGTGTGTCTATACATGTGTGTGTGTGTCTATACATGCGTGTGTCTATACGTGTGTGTGTGTCTATACGTGTGTGTGTGTGTCTATACATGTGTGTGTGTGTCTATACATGTGTGTGTGTGTCTATACATGCGTGTGTCTATACGTGTGTGTGTGTCTATACGTGTGTGTGTGTGTGTGTCTATACATGTGTGTGTGTGTCTATACATGTGTGTGTGTGTCTATACATGCGTGTGTCTATACGTGTGTGTGTCTATACATGTGTGTGTGTCTATACATGTGTGTGTCTATATGTATGTGTGTGTGTGTCTATACATGTGTGTGTCTATATGTATGTGTGTGTGTGTGTGTGTGTGTGTGTGTGTGTGTGTATGTGTGTGTGTGTGTGTGTGTGTGTGTATAAACAGTTATTCGTAGCTCAGTGTTTCTATCTATTTCCATATTGATGGTTTCTAATATATAAAAGATGAGACTGAGAAGTTTGATTAGATTTATTCATTTCCTACATTAAAGTACTATAAAACAGTACATTTCTAAAAGATGTAGAGAAAAACAGGAGAATAACAAACTAACTATACAAAAGTGAACCAGACATTTCCAGAAAAACCACATTTCAAATCGTATTTACAGGAGGAAATGCTGAATGTTCAGCCACACAGATGTGTCAGCAGCTGCTCCAACATCTGCACCAGGAAATCAAACCTGTGTTATAATTATAATAAAACATGTTGTTATGTCATTAAAGCTCATCCTGGACAATAGACAGATAATAAATATGTTGGTTTTAGTCAGAATGAATTCATCAGTTAATGTTGATGTGGAACCTCATTTATTCTGTTGGTTTAATTCATCACAGCATCAATGTTAGACAAAGCATTAAGAACCAATAAGAAATATATATATAAACTATAAATGAAAACTATACATTAATATCCAGTACTTTAACATACATATAATCCCAGCATTAACCACAGGCTTCAATATATTATGGTGCAGATTATTAGTTTGTTCTGAAAAACATTTTAATTCAACTCAAACTAATCCATGACACGACTCTTCCACCATATTATATCACATTATATCACATTATATCACATTATATCACATTATATCACATTATATCACATTATATCACATTACATCACATTAGCAGGTTTAGAGAAGTGTATTAATTACCAGTGGTTTAATAAAGCTGGTGAAAAGACAGAAAACACAGATAAATGTTCTGAAACAGTTTTTCATTGATGAATATTTGTTTTATACTAGAGTTGATTTTCTTTTCGTCCTAAATGTTGAGGGTAAACCCGGAGTCGTCCTCTGAGGAGGAGACTTTGAACGTCACATGAAGATGCTGCGTTCAGGAACATGTGGAAATTAAACGTTTGTGGTGTTTTCCTGCGTTTCTGCATTAAAAAAGTGCCTAAAGAGTCAGTTCAGCATCACGTCCTGGTTCAACTCATCTCCGACCAATCAGGACGCAGAGCTGCAGCGTCTTTGGTTTGATCCGGTCTGCGTCAGGAGGTCCAGGCCTCCCAGAACCCCCCAGAATCCTCCAGAATCCTCCAGAATCCACCAGAATCCTCCAGAACCCCCCAGAATCCTCCAGAATCCACCAGAATCCTCCAGAACCCCCCAGAATCCTCCAGAAGCCACCAGAATCCTCCAGAACCCCCCAGAATCCTCCAGAAGCCACCAGAACTCTCCAGAATCCTCCAGAACCCCCCAGAATCCTCCAGAAGCCACCAGAATCCTCCAGAACCCCCCAGAATCCATCAAAACTCTTCAGAATCCTCCAGAATGGTCCAGAACACCCCAGAATCCTCCAGAATCTTCCAGAACCCTCCAGAATCCACCAGAACCCTCCAGAATCCTCCAGAACCCCCCAGAATGTTCCAGACTTTGCGACCGGAGGACCAGGGCTGTAGAATGCAGCCATTGCCATAGTTACTTCAACTAATGTGCTAAGTGAATCGGTTACCATAGTAACACAGTGGTACCATAGTTAGTCAGAACTGCTCTATGACCCGATGTTACCATAGTTACCAGGGACTAGTGTTTGCAGGAAGTGGTTACCGTAGTTACAGGGACTGGCGTTCTAGACAGCGGTTACCGTGGTTACCAGAGTCATTAAAGTTCCCCGCTCCAACGCCTGTTCATTGGTCCAGTTTGGTTTCCATGACGATTGAATGACATCACTCGTTAGAAAGGATTCAGGTCATTTTTTTGGTGACATCACTGGGCTAGCCGTCCTCTGATTGGCCGGAGGCGTCCGCTCCTACGACGCCACGGGTTCGATGCCGTCCTCCAGGTGATGATGATGATGGAGCTCAGCTTTACAGACGGTGGCGGCGCTGCAGCGTAGAGACAAGACGGCTGGAGGCTCCTCATCACCTGGACACACACACACACACACACACACACACACACACACACACACACACATACACACATACACGGTTAAAAATCTTAATTTCAATAATTTATAGGGTTTTTTATTTGTTATCAGGTTATTGATAAAATAAAACTATGAGTAACTACTAGATTTTTAATTTTGAGTAGAAAACGTTGGTAAATCCAGTTACTGGTGGATGTAAATGGGTTAAATATGGAGTGTTTTAATGGTTTAATGGTTTATTATGTGTGTGTGTGTGTGTGTGTGTGTGTGTGTGTGTGTGTGTGTGTGTGTGTATGATTTCCTATTCTTTTAGGTTACACCGTTTGACATTTCATATCAAAAATTAGTGTCAAAATGATGATTTTTATTAAAACCTATGATCCAAATGGTCTTTTAAATAACAATAAACCAACATGAATCCACATCATCTACATTATAAACCTGATGAATGATTATTTAAACTGTATTTTTATATTTTAAAACATTTTGGACTTTGTCATCATGGCTCCATCATCAGTCACTGACCCTGTACACATTTAAATATAAAATACTCTAATTAGGAGGCATTTAACCTGTAAATATATGATATATTATACTATTTGTTAATTACCACTAGAAATAAGGAGGTAAACTACAGAAAGGTGGCTAATATATGTATCATCACCTTTAATTACCTTTACTTATCACTGATTTTTTAGTATTTCTGTTTAAATATCTCAGTGATTCAATAATCAGCAAAGTTTCTGATTAACTTTCTGTTCTATAACTAATGAATGAACCACATCACATGACACAATCAGCTGCTGCTGATGCTACGAGTAGATATATGATAATATGAATACTAATGATATGAAGCTGTGATGTGAGTGATGGGTCCAGCTGTGGGTCCAGCTGTGGGTCCAGCTGTGGGTCCAGCTGTGGGTCCAGCTGGGTCCAGGTCTCACCGAGGCCGGAGGAGGAGGACTCGCTGTCGTCCAGGGAGGAGGAGTCAGCCTGGTCATGTGACAGTCCCTCCATCAGGGGAATGGACAGCTCCGAGGACGGCACCGACGAATCGTAGATGCCTGAATCGCGAGGGGGCGGGGCCTCCATGGAGGAAGCCCCGCCTCCTTCTGTCTGGACGCGCACCTCCTCCTGGAGGATGGAAGGAGCAGAGGAGGAGGAGGAGGAGGAGGAGGAGGAGGAGGAGGAGGAGGAGGATTCTCCAGGTAACAGCCGCGACCTGAAGGAGCAAAACAAAAATTGTCCAAAAAGAAAATGAGTAAATCGTGTGTTTCCAGCTTCTCTGACGATTCTCTGGTTTATATATAATAATTAACTTTAATGAACTAATAATTACTGTGTAATTATTTATTAGAGTTTGTGTTTGTTGAGATGAGAAAGACACAAACTTCATAAAATACAGTTTATAGAATCATTGATCAGGTCTATAATTATTAAATCATCTATAACAGCTTAATAATTATTGATATATGATTCATGTTTCTTTCTGGGTATTTTAATGTCTATTTCTACCTTTTGACAATAAATATCATAATATATAATATAATATAAATAATGGTTGTTAACGATGTATTTAAGAGAGATTCATTCTTTTAAATGTTTGTGGAGGTGAAACACTGAATAAATCTGGAACATCAGTTGTTGCTGGTGCACAACTAATAATAATATAATATAATTTAATTTAATTTACAGTTGATTAAAAGGGGAAAAAATTAAATTCATTAAAATTAAATAGATGACAAATCAAGAAATTAATATTAAAAATAAAAAACAAGCAAAATATAATTAAAAACTGTTCATTAAAAGGAGAAATATTTAATTAATTTAAATTAAATATGATGAAAAATCAAAAACTTGAAATAAAAACAAAAAAAGCAAAATATAATTAGAAGATTTGATTAAAAGGGGAAAAGAATTAATTAATTAAAATTAAATAAGAAGAAAAATCAAGAAATTGAAATAAAAATAAATAAAATGAAAAAAAATTAATTAAAAAATTGAAATTAAAAACAAAACACAAGCAAAATATAATTTAAAAACAGTTAATTAAAAGGAGAAAAGGATTAATTCAAATTAAATAAGATTAAAAATCAAAAACTTGAAATAAAAATAAAAAACAAGCAAAATATATTTTAAAAAATGAAATAAAAAATAAATAAAATAAAGTGAAAAAAACATTTAATTAAAAAATTAAAATAAGATTATTATTTTAAAAATAATTTAAAAACAGTTAATTAAAAGGAGAAAATAATTAATTAAAATAAAATAAAATAAGATTAAAAATCAAAAACTTGAAATAAAAACAAAAAACAAGCAAATTATATTTTTTTAAAAAATGATTAAAATGGGAAAGGAATGATTTAGAATTATTTAAAATTAAATACGATTAAAAATCAAGAAATTTAAAAAAAAATAAATAAAATAAAGTGAAAAAATGTAATAAAAAAATTAAAATTAAAAACAAAAAACAAATAAAATATAATTTAAAAACAGTTGATTAAAAGGAGTAAAAAGTCTATAAGTGTTTACCTGGACGAGTGTCCCAGCAGGGACAGGGAGCAGTGTGGTAGACCAGGACCAGGACTGGGACACAGACCAGGACTGCTAGGACCAGGACTTGGACCGGGAACAGGACCAGGACTTGCGGGACCAGGACCGGGGGCCAGCAGGAGCACGCTCCTCCTCGCTGCTCCTTCTCCACGCTCCAGAGACGGAGTCTTCACCAGAACCTCATTCAGAACCAGACCCGAGTCAAACTTCTCCTCAGGAGGAGACGGGGGGGAGGAGGAGGAGGAGGAGCAGGGCTCCTTCAGAGGGGAGGTAGGAGGTGGGACAGCAGGGAGAGGAGGAGACGCTGAGGAGGAGGAGGAGGAGGAGGAGGCTCCTGCAGCAGTCGGAGGCTTCTCGAACCAGTCTGGGTTCTGGCTGATGTGTTGGTGCATGTTACAGATGGAGACGTAGAGGGAGCGGCCGGATTTACTCCTGAAGTAGTTCCTCCTGGACACCTGGACCGGATGGGACTCCCCGAGACCACCAGGACCCGCATGGAGCCGGCTGAACAGCTGAGGAAGCTGATCCATCAGCTTAAACCTGATCACAATAATCAATAATCAATAATCAGCTGATCCATCAGCTTAAACCTGATCACAATAATCAATGATCAATGATCAGCTGATCCATCAGCTTAAACCTGATCACAACAATCAATAATCAATGATCAGCTGATCCATCAGCTTAAACCTGATCACAACAATCAATAATCAATGATCAGCTGATCAGCTTGTGTGTGTGTGTGTGTATGTGTGTGTGTGTGTGTGTGTGTGTGTGTGTGTGTGTGTTGTTTACCTGGGGGCGGGGCTTAGCATGGTGGGTATATCACTCTCTGATGAATAGTCAAAGTAAACGCTCATGAAGCGGTTCAGCTCAGAGGCTCCGCCCCCCTGCGAGGCTCCGCCCCCCTCGCTCTGCTTCGCCAGCCGCAGCTTCTCAGCGATCATTGCCACGGCGACGACGAACAGGTCACCGCCCGATCCACCAATCAGAGAGCTGCTGCTGATGCTGCTGTTGCTACGGCGACTGACCGGCGTCTTCCCCCGGCGACTCTTCTTCTCCACGAAGTATCTGCAGGAAGAGACGCAGAGATGAAGAGATGCAACTAACCACTGGTCAATTAACCTATTGATTATTGATTAATCAATTAGTTGTTTGGTTCATTAAATGACAACAACCCAAACATCATCAAGTCTTCAGACATTTTCTTCTTCTGACTCAAATCAATTAATCTATTTTTAAAAAATTGGCGATTAATAAACTGTCAACTAATTGATTAATCAACTAATTATTGCAGCTCTAATTGTAAACATATAGTAAATAAACACATTCTATGTCATTAAAGTCATTAAAGTCAAAGTGGGTTCAATGTTAATGATTTTAAAGGTTGTAGCTAAAATAATAAAACTATAAAAACAGAATAAAAACAGAATAAAACAGAATAAAACTATAAAAACAGAATAAAAACAGAATAAAAACAGAATAAAAACAGAATAAAAACAGAATAAAACAGAATAAAAACAGAATAAAACAGAATAAAACAGAATAAAAACAGAATAAAAACAGAATAAAACAGAATAAAAAAATTAAGGAATGAAAATAAAATAGAGAAAAAATGAAGAAATGATGAAAGAAGAATTAAAAGGAGGAGCAGAGAGATTCAGGATGTAGTAACTAATAATTATTAATAACAACTAATAACTAATCATAACTAATAACTAATAATAATAACTAATAATAATTAATAACTAATAATAATTAATAATAACTAATAATAACATTAATAATTATAATAACATTAATAATTTAATAACTAAAATCAAACTGATGGAAAATAAAGACTCAACACAACATCTACTGGTGACAAGAGGAACTGCAGCATGTTCACACACACACACACACACACGTATAGACACACACACACACACACACGTATAGAGTCTATACGTGTGTGTGTGTGTGTGTGTCTATACTATAGACACACACACACACACACACATAGACACACACACACACACATATAGACACATACATACACACACACATATAGACACACACACACACACATATAGACACATACATACACACACACACACACATACACGTATAGACACACACACACACACACACACACGTATAGACACACACACACACACACATATAGACACACACACACACACACATATAGACACACACACACACACACATATAGACACACACACACACACATATAGACACATACATACACACACACACACACATACACGTATAGACACACACACACACACACACACACATATAGACACATACACACACACACACGTATAGACACACACACACACACACACACATATAGACACACACACACACACACACATGTATTGACACACACACACACGTATAGACACACATACACACGTATAGACACACACACACACACACATATAGACACACACACACACACACACACATGTATTGACACACACACACACATATAGACACACACACACACACACACACACACATGTATAGACACACACACACACACACACATGTATAGACACACACACACACACACACATGTATAGACACACACACACATGTATAGACACACACACACACACATGTATAGACACACACACACACACACACACACACACATGTATAGACACACACACACACACACACCCATCCTTACCGGAGGCCCTTGGAGCAGATGGTGATGATGAAGCTAGCTTCCTCCAGTTGTCTGCTCAACCAGGACATCTGACCCTCTCTGCACATCTCCAGGTGTTCCCACAGGTCCAGGACCACCTGAGCAGAGAGACACGTCACATTCACACCTCCAACCACACCTTCAACCTCCAACCATACCTCCAATCACACCTTCAACCTCCAACCATACCTCCAATCATACCTTCAACCTCCAACCATACCTCCAACCCCACCTTCAACCTCCAACCATACCTCCAATCACACCTTCAACCTCCAACCATACCTCCAATCACACCTTCAACCTCCAACCATACCTCCAACCCCACCTTCAACCTCCAACCATACCTTCAACCCCACCTTCAACCTCCAACCATACCTCCAATCACACCTTCAACCTCCAACCATACCTCCAATCACACCTTCAACCTCCAACCATACCTTCAACCCCACCTTCAACCTCCAACCATACCTCCAATCACACCTTCAACCTCCAACCATACCTTCAACCCCACCTTCAACCTCCAACCATACCTCCAATCACATCTCCAATCACACCTCCAATCACACCTCCAACCACACCTCCAATCACACCTTCAACCACACCTCCAACCTCCAATCACACCTTCAACCTCCAACCATACCTCCAATCACACCTCCAACCAC
Source organism: Lepturacanthus savala (assembly GCA_030544235.1). Lineage (NCBI taxonomy): Eukaryota > Metazoa > Chordata > Actinopteri > Scombriformes > Trichiuridae > Lepturacanthus > Lepturacanthus savala. The sequence continues at coordinate 37,806,995 of CM060463.1, forward strand.
ACCTCCAATCACACCTTCAACCACACCTTCAACCTCCAACCATACCTCCAATCACACCTTCAACCTCCAACCATACCTCCAATCACACCTTCAACCTCCAACCATACCTTCAACCCCACCTTCAACCTCCAACCATACCTCCAATCACACCTTCAACCTCCAACCATACCTCCAATCACATCTCCAATCACACCTCCAATCACACCTCCAACCACACCTCCAATCACACCTTCAACCACACCTCCAACCTCCAATCACACCTTCAACCTCCAACCATACCTCCAATCACACCTCCAACCACACCTCCAATCACACCTTCAACCACACCTCCAACCTCCAATCACACCTCCAATCACACCTCCAATCACACCTCCAATCACACCTCCAATCACACCTCCAATCACACCTTCAACCACACCTCCAACCTCCAATCACACCTCCAATCACACCTCCAATCACACCTCCAATCACACCTCCAATCACACCTTCTATCACACCTCCAACCACACCTTCAACCACTTTTCCAACCTCCAACCAGGAAATGAAGTGAACCAATCATCTGGCTGCTCTTTGTTACCTCACAGCTGCAGAAGTCCTGCAGGAAGTAGGCGAAGCTCTGGATGACCCCGGTGTGTTTGGGTCCGTCTCTGCTGGAGTAGCAGATGAAGACTTTGGGGCGGGGCCACGGACGCTCCGCGTTCAACGCTGCGCTGTGATTGGACGACTCGCTGCTCTCCTCGTCCAATTGGCTGTAGATGTTTTCTGTCAGAAATTCAACTTTAAGTTCTCATCTCACCCTCTACTACAGTGTTATATTAATTACTTTATATTCATTTATATAAAATGCTGTGATATAAAATCTGTACTTTCAAAGGTAGGTGTGAAAAGGGGGCTTTTATTTTGAAGGACATACAATTTATTTATTTAAGTCTCTGAATGGAAGGAGAAAATGAATCAAAACAGTAATAATTTGATTTGAATGTTTACAGAAGGTGATTTATAGATTAAATTAATTAAATCTATATAAAACACCAGAATGATCCTTTAACAGAAAAGTGTCAGGATGAGTTTTATTTTGAAAATCAATGCGTTTGAATCCAGTTTCCTGTCACCTTGCTGCTTCTTGCGACACATGACGGTGAAGAGGGTGGCGAAGGCCGACATGACCACCAGAGGCACCGTGATGGCCATGGCCCGGATAGGCCCCGCCCACGGGGAGTGGACTGGTGGACGAAACAAACACACCCATCAGGAGGAGGAGGGAAAAACACTAAACACCTCCTCTAAAGAAACAGACTGAGGAGAACATCTAAACTACTGGATTACTATTTAAACAGTATTTTAACCCCATGAGTTGAATTATTTTAAGTATTTGAATGAAAATGATAAGAAAACAACATTTTCTAATCTGTTTTTCATGGGTTTTTTTTATCTCTGCTGATAAAATGTCCATCTTTAACCAAGACAAAGATTTGTATTTTGACCTTTTAGGATTTATCTGGATGCTGCTTCTAAAATGATATAGTTCACTTAGTTAAACTTATAGGTTTAACTAGGAGTTGTGATGTCACTAATAAAATACACGACTCACAGAAACTAATAAATATTATATTATGAAAATGTTGTTTCTCATTCACCATTAGTTATATCAAAGGGAACTTTTACTTATTTCATTAAAATTCAGACTAAAAATGAAAATCACTCGTGTAAATAACATGATCCCTGATTTACTGCAGTAGTGAATATTCCTGGTAATAAAATCATCATTTTACAGTGTGTGTGTGTGTGTGTGTGTGTGTGTGTGTGTGTGTGTGTGTGTGTGTGTGTGTGTGTGTGTGTGTGTGTCTCACCCTGGCTGACGTAGTACTGAATCTGTCTCCTGGACGTGTTGCTGTCGTCTCTCAACTGATGAAGAAACAAGAAGAAAATGATGAGTTTCACTGGATAGAATAGAATCAAATAGAATCAAATAGAATAAAATAGAATCAAATAGAATAAAATAGAATAGAGTAGAATCGTCCTTTATTTTCATTATACAGCGATGATTCCAGGAAATGTTTGTCTTTAAATGTCTTTAAGTGTTTTAAATATAATTTATATTAATTAGTCATATTGATCTGGTTCATTCAGGTGATTATAGTGTCGATGGTTCAGTCCGTGCTGCGTTCAGGTACCTCTATAGTGTAGGTCCCTGGAGTGACGTCCTGCAGGATGCATGTGGTTCTGAGCTGGTTGACGTCCTGCACACAGGGAAACATGGAACGCTTCATCATGAATGAATGACATGTATAAACAGACCAGGGTTAGTGTTAGGGGCTGTACCAACACCAGCTCCTCCAATCAGCTCTGTCATGTTCTTGCAGAGGTTTGAATCTGTGTCATTTGTAGTAAACACATGAACTCCAGCTCAAACATCCAGTGACTCATGTTCTACAACCATCACGTCTCCCTACTGCAAAAACCAGCCAGGTTCACTGCTGGACCCTGAACGCAGCATCTTTAGCTGTTAGACGTTGCTGTGACCTGGTGGAATGTGAACGTTGAGCTGCTCTGACTCTTACTGGTTTGCAGCGCTGCATCCTGAAGGGCCCGTCCTGCCTCAGTTTGTAGTACAGGTAGTACAGGTGGAAGCCGAAGGTGGGCGGAGCCTGGTCGAACGCCACGTGGAGGCTGGAGCCCAGCTGAGACACGTTCAGGGTCTTTGGTTTCCAGACTAAAAGACATGGAACAAAACTTCTTAATTTAACTCTCCATGGGCTGAAATATGACTTAGACATGGTGAAATGGTTTGATTGTGTTATTAGTTAAAATGGATGAAATAATAGCAAAATAATGTTAAATGGGACTCCATTAGGTTCATACACTAGGAATTTATCATATTTATATGTTGTTGACACATGGAAACAAATCTATTTAACATATTAGAGAAAAAATATAACATCAAAATTAAATTAAATGTAAAAAAATTCCAAAATTCAGAATAAAAGTCAAGCTTTAGTTGTGAGACATTGATGCTCACATCAGCAATAGGGATATCCTGGTCATGTGACCTCATAAAGTGTATGTCCTTCAAAATAAAAGCCCTCTTTTCACAGCTAGCTGTAGAAACATTGATTTTATTTCACACCTTTTAAAAAACTGAAGATAAAGTGATTGTTTCCACGTGGAAACATGATGCTATAGAGACCAGTGTACAATTAGTTGTATAAAAACAATAAAATGTGTTAATTACAGTAAATTCTCAATCTTTTTATTCACCTCTGAAGCAGAGAAGTTGTTTTCTGTCACTCATTTTTATTCTTACACATCTTACACCTGATTCTGTTGTTCATCAGGTTAAATCAGGATCAGTGTGATAATAAACAGATAATAAATCACCTTAAAGTCAATAGTAAAACAGGCAGCAGTGATATAAAGTTAAACAGCTGTTTCTGCTGCTTTATTCAACATGAATAACGTTTTCAGACACTGATTCTGCTGCTTCAGTCAAACCCAACACCTACAGACAAACTTCATCTGCCTCTAAGCTGCATTTTTAATGAGGAACATGTGTGTGTGTGTGTGTGGTGTGTGTGTGTGTGTGTGTGTGTGTGTGTGTGTGTGTGTGTGTGTGTGTGTGTGTGTGTGTGTCATTGAGGAACTTACATGGTTTACAAACCAGATTGTCTGAACCCAGTAGAACTTCACAGGCTGGAAGACAAACACCAACACATTCAACATTTAAACCTTAAAGCTGATAAATCTATAACATTTAACCCATTTAAATATCAGATGCATCTCTAACAATCATGTTACACATCTATTATTTTCAACTTGTTTGTCTTTGTCCAGAAAACAGCATTTTATTATTATAGTTGCTGTTTGTACAAATCTGCCCATAAATAAAAATCTATTTATCTCATGTACTAAATACTTTTTGGGGGATTATTCTATAGATTTGAATGATATAAATATATAAATAGATATAAACATGTCAGGGTTGAACATCATAATAATCAAAATAAAATGAGTTTGTCTTGTCTTTTTAGGAGGAAGTTGATGACGTCATGTGACAGGAAGTAGGACTTAACTCTCAATGTTCATTATTCATGGACAGAAAAATACAGAAGTTTGTTTCATGTAGGTAGAAAAACAACAAGTCTGATTTCATTTTAAAGCTCTGGTTGTTTGTTTTGTTGTTGTTGTTGTTTTTCTGTATTTCTGTCGTTTGAGCCACAGCAGCAGTAGAGTCTGTTAAAGATGCAGTGTGTAGGTTTATGCTGCCACCTAGTGGTGAAGAGGCTGATTACAACTGAGAAATGTAGGAGAATTAAATTCTATGGGCTGAAATCAGGTAAATGTTCCACTTTTTGGCCAATAACACAACATTAAATATGCCTTTTGTATATATATGATTAATAATGACTGTTTCTGATTGTTTTGTGTTGGAATTATGTGATGAAATATAATTATTTAGGTCTATAAATATAGAAATATCTGCTGTGCAAAGCTCTTTTATTATTACATGAGTGGTTCCAGGTAAAAAGGGTTTAGTTGGATTCATCATACCAGGATACTACCCTGAACATTACTGGTTCAGTCTATCACCATAGAAACCATCAACTAATGACGTCACCATAGAAACCATCAACTAATGACGTCACCATAGAAACCATAAACTAATGACGTCACCATAGAAACCATAAACTAATCACGTCACCATAGAAACCATAAACTAATCAATCAGCTGTTACTCATCAACCACAGTTACATCATCATTGACTCTAATTTACAGAGAAACCTGAATAATAATGAATGATTAATTAATGACTAATAATTAAACAGCTTTTCTTTCTTGCTAAATCTCAGAGTTTAGTAACTGAAGCTTCATGCAGGAAGTTGATGAAACTCACAGTTTGTGCGTAGGAAGGACGGAGGAAAGAAACTCTCGTTCATCAGAGTCGGGAAAGGAACGACGCGAACCATGTAGTCGGTGTCAAAGGTCAAACTGCTGAAGGGCTGACTGCTCAGCTTCTGTCAGAAAACACGTTAGAAAACATGTTAGAACACATCAGGAAACACGTTAGAACACACGTTAGAAAACATGTTAGAAAACATGTTAGAACACACGTCAGAAAACACGCCAGAAAACACGCCAGAAAACACGTCAGGAAACACGTTAGAAACACGTCAGAAAACACGTCAGGAAACACGTTAGAAACATGTCAGAACACACGTCAGAAAACAGGTTAGAACACACGTTAGAACACATGTCAGAACACATGTCAGAAAACAGGTTAGAACACATGTCAAAACACACGTCAGAAAACACGTTAGAACACACGTTAGAAACATGTCAGAACACACGTCAGAAAACAGGTTAGAACACACATTAGAACACACGTTAGAACACATGTCAGAACACACGTCAGAAAACAGGTTAGAAAACACGTTAGAACACACGTTAGAACACACGTCAGAACACACATCAGAAAACAGGTTAGAAAACACGTTAGAACACACGTTAGAACACACGTCAGAAAACACGTCAGAACACACGTCAGAAAACAGGTTAGAACACACGTTAGAACACACGCCAGAAAACACGTCAGAAAACACGTCAGAACACACGTCAGAAAACACGTCAGAAAACACGTCAGAACACACGTTAGAACACATGTCAGAACACGCATCAGAACACATGTCAGAAAACACGTCAGAACACATGTCAGAACATACGTTAGAACACATGTCAGAACACGCATCAGAACACATGTCAGAAAACACGTCAGGAAACACGTTAGAAACACGTCAGAACACACGTCAGAACACACGTCAGAAAACAGGTTAGAACACACGTTAGAACACACGCCAGAAAACACGTCAGAAAATAGGTTAGAACACAGGTTAGAACACACGTTAGAACACATGTCAGAACACACGTCAGAAAACAGGTTAGAAAACACGTTAGAACACACGTCAGAACACACGCTAGAACACACGCCAGAAAACACGTCAGAAAACACATCAGAACACACGTCAGAACACACGTCAGAAAACAGGTTAGAACACACGTTAGAACACACGTCAGAACACACGTCAGAAAATAGGTTAGAACACACGTTAGAACACATGTCAGAACACACGTCAGAAAACAGGTTAGAAAACACGTTAGAACACACGTCAGAACACACGCTAGAACACACGCCAGAAAACACGTCAGAAAACACATCAGAACACACGTTAGAACACACGTTAGAACACATGTCAGAACATACGTTAGACCATATGTCAGAACACGCATCAGAACACATGTCAGAAAACACGTCAGGAAACACGTTAGAAACACGTCAGAAAACACGTCAGAAAACACGTCAGAACACACGTCAGAACACATGTTAGAACACATGTCAGAACATGCATCAGAACACATGTCAGAAAACACGTCAGAACACACGTCAGAAAACACGTATAGTAGTAGTACTAGTAGTACTACGGTAATAGTAGTATTAGTACCGTATTCCTGTAGGAGAGGTTTAGTTGTACTGGTATCATAGTAGTAGTATTAGTAATATTACCGTGTTTCTATAGGAGAAGTTTAGTTGTAAAAGTACCATAGTAGTAGTACTACAGTATTAGTATTAGTACCATGTTCCTGTAGGACAGGTTTAGTTGTACCAGTAGTATAGTAGTAGTAGTAGTAGTACTACAGTACTAGTAGTATTAGTACCATGTTTCTATAGGACAGGTTTAGTTGTACCAGTATTATAGTAGTAGTAGTAGTAGTACTACAGTACTAGTAGTATTAGTACCATGTTCCTGTAGGACAGGTTTAGTTGTACCAGTAGTATAGTAGTAGTAGTACTACAGTAGTATTAGTACTACAGCAGTAGTAGTATTACCATGTTTCTATAGGACAGGTTTAGTTGTACCAGTAGTATAGTAGTAGTAGTACTACAGTAGTATTAGTACTAAAGCAGTAGTAGTAGTACCATGTTTCTATAGGTTTAGTTGTACCAGTGGTATAGTAGTAGTACTACAGTAGTAGTATTAGTACTACAGTACTAGTAGTATTACCATGTTCCTATAGGACAGGTTTAGTTGTACCAGTAGTATAGTAGTAGTACTACAGTAGTAGTATTAGTACTACAGCAGTAGTATTACCATGTTTCTATAGGACAGGTTTAGTTGTACCAGTAGTATAGTAGTAGTAGTACTACAGTAGTAGTATTAGTACTACAGTACTAGTAGTATTACCATGTTCCTATAGGACAGGTTTAGTTGTACCAGTAGTATAGTAGTAGTACTACAGTAGTAGTATTAGTACTACAGCAGTAGTATTAGTACTACAGCAGTAGTATTACCATGTTTCTATAGGACAGGTTTAGTTGTACCAGTAGTATAGTAGTAGTAGTACTACAGTAGTAGTATTAGTACCATGTTCCTATAGGACAGGTTTAGTTGTACCAGTAATATAGTAGTAGTAGTAGTAGTAGTACAGTAGTAGTATTAGTACCATGTTCCTGTAGGACAGGTTTAGTTGTACCAGTAGTATAGTAGTAGTAGTAGTAGTACTACAGTACTAGTAGTATTAGTACCATGTTCCTGTAGGACAGGTTTAGTTGTACCAGTAATATAGTAGTAGTACTACAGTAGTAGTAGTACTACAGTAGTAGTATTACCATGTTCCTGTAGGACAGGTTTAGTTGTACCAGTAGTATAGTAGTAGTACTACAGTAGTAGTATTAGTACTACAGCAGTAGTATTAGTACCATGTTCCTGTAGGACAGGTTTAGTTGTACCAGTAGTATAGTAGTAGTACTACAGTAGTAGTATTAGTACTACAGCAGTAGTATTAGTACCATGTTCCTGTAGGACAGGTTTAGTTGTACCAGTAGTATAGTAGTAGTACTACAGCAGTAGTATTAGTACTACAGCAGTAGTATTAGTACCATGTTCCTGTAGGACAGGTTTAGTTGTACCAGTAGTATAGTAGTAGTACTACAGTAGTAGTATTAGTACTACAGCAGTAGTATTAGTACCATGTTTCTATAGGACAGGTTTAGTTGTACCAGTAGTATAGTAGTAGTACTACAGCAGTAGTATTAGTACTACAGTAGTAGTATTAGTACCATGTTCCTGTAGGACAGGTTTAGTTGTACCAGTAGTATAGTAGTCGTACTACAGTAGTAGTATTAGTACTACAGCAGTAGTATTAGTACCATGTTCCTGTAGGACAGGTTTAGTTGTACCAGTAGTATAGTAGTCGTACTACAGTAGTAGTATTAGTACTACAGTAGTAGTATTAGTACCATGTTCCTGTAGGACAGGTTTAGTTGTACCAGTAGTATAGTAGTAGTACTACAGTAGTAGTATTAGTACTACAGCAGTAGTATTAGTACCATGTTCCTGTAGGACAGGTTTAGTTGTACCAGTAGTATAGTAGTAGTACTACAGCAGTAGTATTAGTACTACAGTAGTAGTATTAGTACCATGTTCCTGTAGGACAGGTTTAGTTGTACCAGTAGTATAGTAGTCGTACTACAGTAGTAGTATTAGTACTACAGCAGTAGTATTAGTACCATGTTCCTGTAGGACAGGTTTAGTTGTACCAGTAGTATAGTAGTAGTACTACAGTAGTAGTATTAGTACTACAGCAGTAGTATTAGTACCATGTTCCTGTAGGACAGGTTTAGTTGTACCAGTAGTATAGTAGTCGTACTACAGTAGTAGTATTAGTACTACAGCAGTAGTATTAGTACCATGTTCCTGTAGGACAGGTTTAGTTGTACCAGTAGTATAGTAGTCGTACTACAGTAGTAGTATTAGTACTACAGCAGTAGTATTAGTACCATGTTCCTGTAGGACAGGTTTAGTTGTACCAGTAGTATAGTAGTAGTACTACAGCAGTAGTATTAGTACTACAGCAGTAGTATTAGTACCATGTTCCTGTAGGACAGGTTTAGTTGTACCAGTAGTATAGTAGTAGTACTACAGCAGTAGTATTAGTACTACAGTAGTAGTATTAGTACCATGTTCCTGTAGGACAGGTTTAGTTGTACCAGTAGTATAGTAGTAGTACTACAGTAGTAGTATTAGTACTACAGCAGTAGTATTAGTACCATGTTCCTGTAGGACAGGTTTAGTTGTACCAGTAGTATAGTAGTAGTACTACAGTAGTAGTATTAGTACTACAGCAGTAGTATTAGTACCATGTTCCTGTAGGACAGGTTTAGTTGTACCAGTAGTATAGTAGTAGTACTACAGTAGTAGTATTAGTACTACAGTAGTAGTATTAGTACCATGTTCCTGTAGGACAGGTTTAGTTGCCGTGGCTCCTTCAGCAGCAGGTGTTGACATTGTTTTCCTTCAGGGTTTTTATCTTCCAGATAAACTCTGAATCCTTTGATGTGTTCGATTCCTGTGGAGAAAAAACACTCAGGTTCAGGTTCACCTCCTCCTTCACCTCCTTCTACTCCTCCTTCACCTCCTCCTTCACCTCCTTCTACTCCTCCTTCACCTCCTCCTTCACCTCCTTCTACTCCTCCTTCACCTCCTTCTACTCCTGTTTCTTCTCCTTCTACTCCTCCTTTTTATTCTCTCCTTTGTATTTCCTCTCCTTTTTATTTTCTCCTTTTTGTTCTCTCCTTCTTTCCTTCCCTTTCTTCCTTTCCTTATTTCGTCTCCTTATTTCCTCCTCCCTTCCTCTGGTTTCTTCTCCTCCTCCTCTATCCTTCCTCTCATCGTGTTCCTTTCATTTCTTTACTCCTCCTCCTCTTTCTCCTCCTCCTCCTCCCTCCTTTCATAGTTTTCTCTCTTTTTCTCTACTTGATTCCTTCCCTCCTTTTTTTCTTTTCTTTCTATCCCCCTCTTCCTTTCTGCCCCGCCTCCTCTCCTCCTTGTTCTCTTTTCTTCACCTCCCCCACCTCCTCCTCCTCCTCCTCCTCTTTCTGCTCTTTGAAAAGTCGTCTGTCCTGTAATTAGAGCTGAAGACATTCAGGAGACACGTTGTTCTGGTTTAAATCTGAGACACAGACAGACAGAGAGAGAGAGAGACAGGTAGAGACATACAGACAGGTAGACAGACAGACAGGCAGAGAGAGAGACAGGCAGACAGACAGGTAGACATACAGACAGGTAGACAGACAGACAGACAGAGAGAGAGACAGGCAGACAGACAGGTAGACATACAGACAGGTAGACAGACAGACAGGCAGAGAGACAGACAGGTCGACCTCAGTAGCAGTAGAACAGGTTTTTTTTCCTTGAGGCAGATTCCTGAGTCTCTGTCTACAGACATGATGATTCTGTTAAAGCTGCAGTCACTGTGGATTATAGACAGATAGACAGGTAGACAGACAGACAGGTAGACAGACAGATAGACAGGTAGATAAACAGGTAGACAGACAGGTAGACAGGTAGATAGACAAGTAGATAGACAGGTAGACAGACAGGTAGATAGACAGGTAGACAGGTAGAGACACATGTAGACAGACAGGCAGACAGACAGACAGGCAGACAGATAGACAGGTAGACAGGCAGACAGATAGACAGGTAGACAGACAGACAGACAGACAGACAGATAAACAGGTAGACAGACAGGTAGACACAGACAGACAGGTAGACAGACAGGTAGACAGACAGGTAGATAGACAGACAGACAGACAGGTAGACAGACAGACAGACAGGCAGACAGACAGACAGGTAGACAGACAGGTAGACAGACAGACAGACAGGTAGACAGACAGATAAACAGGTAGACAGACAGGTAGACACAGACAGACAGGTAGACAGACAGGTAGATAGACAGACAGACAGGTAGACAGACAGACAGGCAGACAGGTAGACAGACAGACAGGTAGACAGACAGACAGACAGGTAGACAGACAGACAGACAGGTAGACAGACAGACAGGCAGACAGACAGGCAGACAGACAGGTACCTAGTGGACTAGCAGACCAGTGGACTACTACTCCAGCCTGATCATCACAGGCCAAATGAGTGAAGGAGACGTTGGAGACTTCATGGATCACATGTTTACCCACTGGGTAGTTAGAGGAGCAGTCTGAGGGCGAGAGACATCCACACACACAGCAAGACACAGAGAGAGAGAGAGAATAACTGTTACTATCAGTCTATTCAGATTCATCTTCATCATTTTATTTAATCAGATACTTCACATACTCAGATCTGAAGACTTTCAGTTTATTCATGAAAGATGAAGAAGGAGGAGGAGGAGGAGGAGGAGGAGGAGGGAGGAGGAGGAGGAGGAGGAGGAGGGAGGAGGAGGAAGGAGGGAGGAGGAGGAGGGAGGGAGGAGGAGGAGGAAGGAGGAGGAGGAGGAGGAAAGAGGAGGAGGAGGAGGAGGAGGAGGAGGAAGGAGGAGCAGCCAGCCATGAACAGAGAGGGAGAGGAGGTAAAGACGGGTTTAGCAGCAGAAAGGAAAGGAGGCGTGACTCAGACACGACTGACTGCTCCTCTTTACTCCTCCTGCTGCTCCTATTGAAGGATTGAGGAGGAGGAGGAGGAGGAGGAGGATGGGACAGAGGAGAGGAACTTAAAAAGGAGGAACAGAGAAGGACTGAGGAGGTGAAGGGAGCACAAGACACGACATGAGTCACTGATCCTCCTCCTCCTCCTCCTCCTCCTCCTCCTCCCTATAGACAGGGTCATGTTCAGAGCTGCAGGAGAAGGTCACGGCTGGTCGCTCCTCTTCAACACCTCCTCTTCCTCCACCACAAAGATTCTGCAGAGGATGTGAGGAGGAGGAGGAGGAGGCAGCCGTTACTCCTCTTCCTCCTCTTTGTCTTCTTCTTAAGACAAGAGAGACGAGAAAGATGAAGATGAACGATGAAGAGGAGGAAGAGGAGGAAGAGAAGCTTCATTCTTCTTCTAGTTTAAAAGTTTAAACAGTGAGGATGAGGAGATGAAGGTTGGAGCTTCCTCCTCCTCCTGCTCCTCCTCCTCCTCCTCCTGCTCCTCCTCCTGCTCCTCCTGCTCCTCCTCCTGCTCCTCCTCCTGCTCCTCCTCCTCCTCCTGCAGTTGTTTTTTTGCTGCAGTTTAAAACAAACACGTTGCCATGGTAACTGAATTCAGACCAAATGACACTGGATCATGAATGAATCTGTGATATGTTGATGATATTTTCATTCATTCTTTTAAATCTGACTGGATGTGAAGCTTCAGGATGATTATTCTACAACTTATACAGTTTTCTTCCTGTCAACAAACACGTGATGGAGAAAAACATGTTTAAATAAAGTTTAAGTTGATAAATCAGAGATTCCCAGTCTGTGTTCCTGCTGACACGTTGTCGACTTTTCGGTTGAAAATCAACCGATTTCTCCTTCAAGTGTCACTGTTCCTTCTGTTCCCAGAGGTCAAAGGTCATCATGCTCTATATGACATCACAGAGAGACGAGCTACTGACTCTCAGCTGGAGGTTCAGAGGAAAAGGAAGAAGCAGTGAGGTGTGTCTCACACACACACACACACACACACACACACACACACACATACACACACACACACACACACACACACACACACACTGAGCAGCTTCTGATTGTCATGGTAAAACTCGTCAGTATTTTTTTTAGCCTCAACACTTTTCATTTTCTTCTGGCTTCGGTCACACGACCTCCTGACCTCTGACCTCAGAGAACTGCTGACATCATATGAGATTAGAACAGAACATCAAACACATCCATGTAGACAGATATTACATTTGGCTATTTGCTAATAACAAGAACATTTTATAAAATAATAGTTTGACATTGTAGTGAATGTGTTTGTTGTTCACATTCTATATATTTCTATATAAACACATTCTATAATTTCCTGCTGTGGGACTAATAAAGGATTATCTGATCTGATCTGATGAGGATGAATATGATGCTGTTAGCTTAGCATAAAGAATGGAAACAGAGGGAAACTGTTAGCTTAG
>CM060463.1:37824919-37852419 GCA_030544235.1 Lepturacanthus savala
GTCTTGGACCCGGGTCCAGTTCTGATGTGATGACTCATGTGATTCACAGAGGCAGCAGATGTAGAGGAGCTGTTCTGCTGCAGGTTTCTGTTGGGCTGTTTTTATGTTGGACTTTTTATTTTTTACAGTTTTGGATCAGACGGAGCTGATCCTCCTCCTGATGAACCAGGCTGTAAATCATGGAGCTGCAGCCTGATGCAAAAACCAGAACCAGCCTGGAGGAGACCACGATCCAGGATCCTACACCAGATAGTCACTATAGTCCACATGTGTCCAACCCGAGGCCCGGGGCCCAGATCTGGGCCGACACCTCATTTCCTGGTGTGGATCAAACTGAGTGTAACTCTGGTTTAGTAGATGAATATGATCATTTATATTATATTATATAAACTCTCCTTAGACTCTAGGGTAGATAACAGATATATCAGCTAAAAATCAAATCATGTCAACAATATTTTATTTATCTGGTTGTTTGTTTGTTTTTTCATCACGATGCAGCATTAATTTGGACCAATCAGAGCCCTCCCTGAAAAAATACTCTAATAATAAAACTTGTCATCATTATAATTAATGTTGTTTTCTTTATAATTTGCCTGCATGTGTTTTATTTTGAAAGAATCTGCAGAAACCAAAATCTGACCTTTTTTTTAAATTTAATTTCTTTCCATTATTTTATTTTGAAACAATCTTTACACACTGAGACATGAAGATTAAAGAGAATTTCTGTCAAATCATGATTGATTCTATTTAAAATATCATATGTGAGAAAATGAGATGTTTCACAAGAAATAAAAACCCTCGAAACTAAACGTGTGTGTGTGTGTGTGTGTGTGTGTGTGTGTGTGTGTGTCCAGCTGTGATCACATGTTGTTCCTCTGTATTGATCTGATCAGGTCTATTGATCTGCTGCTGAACAAAAACCAATAAAGCAGCTCCAGAGGAAACGGAGTCAGGAAGAAAAAAGAAGAAGCTGGAAACAAAAGTGAGGTGCAACAATGCAAACTCAGCGTGTGTGTGTGTGGGTGTGTGTGTGTGTGTGTGTGTGTGTGTGTGTGTGTGTGTGTGTGTGTGTGTGTTCAGGAGCAGCCAACCAGAGATTTCCCACCACAGGAACAAAACCTGCAGCTTCCTTCTCCTGCATGACTGCTCCTCAATGACCCCCCCCTCCCCCCTCCTCCTCCCCCCTCCTCCTCCCCCCCCCCCTCCTCCCCCCTCCTCCCCCCCCCCCCCCCTCCCCCTCCTCCTCCTCCTCAGGAGGAGACGCTCCACTCCTGCTGAGACACTTTGTCTTTTTTTTCTCTCGTTACAGAGCAGAGACAAACCTCCACTTCCTTTAAAAAGACAGAAAGTGATGTTGGGAACTAAACACTGTGTGAGTGTGTGTGTGTGTGTGTGTGTGTGTGTGTGTGTGTGTGTGTGTGTGTGTGTGTGTGTGCGTAATCTGGGAAATGGTCATGTGACCTGGACATGAAGTTACTAAAGGTGTATAGAGCAGAGTCTGACCACCCACAAACCAGCAGACACACACACACACACACACACACACACACACACACACACACACACACACACACACAGGTCATTTCCTGCAGTAACTCATGTATGAAACAGAAAAAGCTTCCAATCAAACTGTTTATTTAATTATTTAACTAATTATTCAAATTCATTTCCTGTCACTTTAATATTTAGGTCAATAATTAAACTGTGACGTGGTTTAACTCTAATAACTTGGTGCCACATTCTATTTAAAAGGTTTTAAAACATTTAAAAACACATGTTTTATATCCTAGGTGGATTAAATATTTAACATTTATCAGTCTTTTAGGTTACATTTGACATTTCATGTCAAAAAAATCACAAAAAAGACTTTAAAATAAGCAGAAACCAACATAATGTACATTTATACCTGATGAATGATGAATAAAAATGTGTTTTAAACAGTTTTTAACTTTCTCGTCCTTATTTTTCTGTTCTTTGCTTTGAGAAATGTGAAGATACAACCTCCTTCACTCATTTAATGGTAAATATCATCTTCAACATCAGCTGATTTGATAAAATCTGGACTTAAATGTTCAGCTTCCTGTAGATGATGTGACTTCCTGTAGATGATGTGACTTCCTGTAGATGATGTGACTTCCTGTGAAGCTACAGATGTCTGATGTAAAGGTCAGAGCTGCTGATTATCAGTGGATTCGTTAAGTTTAACGATGCATCGACGTTGGAAACATCACAAACTCACAGCATCTGTGATGTGAATCTGCTGAACTGCTGTGAATCTCATCTGCTGCATTTACTTCGCTCCGCAGGTAAAACTGTGGGAAAGTTTTCCTCCGAGCAGCAAAGTTGGTGTTTCCATTCATTTTGATTAAAAACACAGATTCTGAGTGGATTCTCTGAGGCTGAAACTGGATCTGCAGCTCTGTGCTGTGGAAGGACAGAGCCGCTCAAGTCACATTTGAAACTCATTTCTCCTCAGAAATCCCAGGATGACACGGTGAGGAAATATTTCCCCGAGATGTTTTATGTAACGCGGAGGAGTTGCAGCATCGATTCTTCACCTTCTGCCTGATTTGGTCGCCAGGAAAAAAACACACACACACACACACACACACACACACACACACACACACACACACACACACACACACACATGTTTCAGATCGGACGCCCACACAGCCGTGACGGCCGCAGAGCTACTCTGGAGCCAGAAAATTAAAAAAATAAAAAAGAGCAGGAGGACGAAGGAGACGTGACACGGTTACAGCAGGAAAACATGTTGGAGGCTGAGAGAGAGATGGAGGAGTCAGAGGAGTCAGAGGAGTCAGAGGAGTCAGAGGATCCAGAGGAGTCAGAGGAGTCAGAGGAGTCAGAGGAGTCAGAGGAGTCAGAGGAGTCAGAGGATCCAGAGGAGTCAGAGGAGTCAGAGGAGTCAGAGGAGTCAGAGGAGTCAGAGGATCCAGAGGAGTCAGAGGATCCAGAGGAGTCAGAGGAGTCAGAGGAGTCAGAGGAGTCAGAGGATCCAGAGGAGTCAGAGGAGTCAGAGGAGTCAGAGGATCCAGAGGAGTCAGAGGAGTCAGAGGAGTCAGAGGAGTCAGAGGATCCAGAGGATCCAGAGGAGTCAGAGGAGTCAGAGGATCCAGAGGAGTCAGAGGATCCAGAGGAGTCAGAGGAGTCAGAGGATCCAGAGGAGTCAGAGGATCCAGAGGATCCAGAGGAGTCAGAGGAGTCAGAGGAGTCAGAGGATCCAGAGGAGTCAGAGGAGTCAGAGGAGTCAGAGGATCCAGAGGAGTCAGAGGATCCAGAGGAGTCAGAGGAGTCAGAGGAGTCAGAGGATCCAGAGGAGTCAGAGGATCCAGAGGAGTCAGAGGAGTCAGAGGAGACAGAGGAGTCAGAGGAGTCAGAGGAGTCAGAGGAGTCAGAGGATCCAGAGGAGTCAGAGGAGTCAGAGGAGTCAGAGGAGTCAGAGGAGTCAGAAGAGTCAGAGGAGTCAGAGGAGTCAGAGGATCCAGAGGAGTCAGAGGAGTTAGAGGATCCAGAGGATCCAGAGGAGTCAGAGGAGTCAGAGGATCCAGAGGAGTCAGAGGAGTCAGAGGATCCAGAGGAGTCAGAGGAGTTAGAGGATCCAGAGGAGTCAGAGGATCCAGAGGATCCAGAGGAGTCAGAGGAGTCAGAGGATCCAGAGGATCCAGAGGAGTCAGAGGAGTCAGAGGATCCAGAGGAGTCAGAGGATCCAGAGGATCCAGAGGAGTCAGAGGAGTCAGAGGATCCAGAGGAGTCAGAGGAGTCAGAGGAGTCAGAGGAGTCAGAGGATCCAGAGGAGTCAGAGGAGTCAGAGGAGTCAGAGGAGTCAGAGGATCCAGAGGAGTCAGAGGAGTCAGAGGATCCAGAGGAGTCAGAGGATCCAGAGGATCCAGAGGATCCAGAGGAGTCAGAGGAGTCAGAGGAGTCAGAGGATCCAGAGGAGTCAGAGGAGTCAGAGGATCCAGAGGATCCAGAGGAGTCAGAGGAGTCAGAGGATCCAGAGGATCCAGAGGAGTCAGAGGAGTCAGAGGATCCAGAGGAGTCAGAGGAGTCAGAGGATCCAGAGGAGTCAGAGGAGTCAGAGGATCCAGAGGAGTCAGAGGAGTCAGAGGAGTCAGAGGAGTCAGAGGATCCAGAGGAGTCAGAGGAGTCAGAGGATCCAGAGGAGTCAGAGGATCCAGAGGAGTCAGAGGATCCAGAGGATCCAGAGGGTCCAGAGGATCCAGAGGAGTCAGAGGAGTCAGAGGAGTCAGAGGATCCAGAGGAGTCAGAGGAGTCAGAGGATCCAGAGGATCCAGAGGAGTCAGAGGAGTCAGAGGATCCAGAGGAGTCAGAGGAGTCAGAGGATCCAGAGGAGTCAGAGGATCCAGAGGAGTCAGAGGAGTCAGAGGATCCAGAGGAGTCAGAGGAGTCAGAGGAGTCAGAGGATCCAGAGGAGTCAGAGGAGTCAGAGGAGTCAGAGGAGTCAGAGGAGTCAGAGGATCCAGAGGAGTCAGAGGATCCAGAGGAGTCAGAGGAGTCAGAGGAGTTAGAGGAGTCAGAGGAGTCAGAGGATCCAGAGGAGTCAGAGGAGTCAGAGGAGTCAGAGGAGTCAGAGGAGTCAGAGGATCCAGAGGAGTCAGAGGAGTCAGAGGAGTCAGAGGATCCAGAGGATCCAGAGGAGTCAGAGGAGTCAGAGGAGTCAGAGGATCCAGAGGAGTCAGAGGAGTCAGAGGAGTTAGAGGAGTCAGAGGAGTCAGAGGAGTCAGAGGAGTCAGAGGAGGAGGAACATCAACGTTTCCTTCCTCCGCTGAGACGCATGATGACTCCAACAGATGTGTGAGAAACTTAAATCATCGCACGGTTCCTGACTTTCTGCAGGAACCTGTGTCTGAAAAAACCTTCAAGTGCAGAGAAAAGCTGCTTTTCCTCCTCCTCGGGGTCAAAGGTGAAGGAGAAACCTGATTATTTAACCACGGAGACGCTGAACTGGGTTTAACCCTCTGGTGCACGGCGCCGTCGTATGGAAACAATTACTTCATCTGCATTTTTCTAAAAAATATGTGGTATAAAATGTATGTTTCTACAGTGAGGCATGAAAAGGGGGCTTTTATTTTGGAAGGACATGCAATCTATGAGGTCACATGACCAGATATAATATATATGATAAATATGATAAATTCCTAGTGTATAAACCTAATGGATCCCATTGACTTACATAGCATCAAACTATCCTGACACTATGTTTACTGCTATTTATTAAATAATATTTTAATTATTTCTATTATTTAGGTCGTTTTAAGTAATAAAACATGTTGAATCCTATGAGCTTTTACATCCATGACTGTCATTTTATACATAAAATAAAAAATATAAATGTGACTCACACAGCTTTTTTTCTTTCTGACATATTAAACAACTTAGACAAACTTTTTTAAACAAAAAATGAAGTTTCCAGCTACTTCCTGTCACATGACGTCATCAACTTCCTCCTGAGAACATGGAAAGAGTCATTTTATTCAGATTATTATGATTTTAACCCTGACATGTTTATATATGTTTAATCATTCAAGTCTCTAGAATAATCCCCTAAAAACTATTTTCTACACGGGATAAATAGTTTTTTTTGTTCATGGACAGATTAGTGCAAACAGCAACTATATCAGCCATTAAAATGATGTTTTCTGCAAAGAAAAGACTAAAATGATTGTTAGTGACCCGACTGATATAATTATATGCATAAAACCATTAGTTCCATTAGTCATTTACAGGTGAGACTGAAGGTTTGAGTCACAGAAACAGCTGTTAATAATCGGGAGGAAAGACTCTGAAACCTGTTTAAAATTACAAGGAGACAATTATGTTTTCTTCTGTGGCCAAAAAGCAACAGGAAAGAATAAAACATCATGTTCCACAGGAATCCAGCAGCAACACGATGTGTGTGACTGACTGGAGGCTGCAGGTCTGTTTGTTTGCAGACGATGACGTGATGTATGTTGATGATCTTTATCACACTCTTTATTCACAGATACAAACTGTGGCCTGAATCTATCTGGAAGCCTTAAAAACCTTCAAAATAAAGAGTTTACACCATGAGAAAAACATTATTACTTGTTTTTTCTCACAAGGAAACACTAGAATCCTTTTGGTTTTGTACTGCGTATTGATATATGTTGTTAATTAGTGCTGAAACTAATCTCCTCAGTAAATGAATGAGTTAAAAGTCTATTTGATAGTTTAATTTATTGGGGGAATAATCAATTAATAAGGATGTAAGGGATAATAACATAAGGGATAAAGTCATAAATATGATGCGGTGTGACCATAACAACTTGGTACCAGGTAGTTTAACTCTATTAAAAAGGTTTTGCACGTTTAAAAATGATCATTCTTTTTACACAATTTGACATTTCATGTCAGAAAAAGTAGTGTGTGATGTAAAAAATGGTAAAAATGTAGTTTCAAATAACCAGAAACCAACATGAGCACTAAATGTACATTTATACCTGATGAATGATGAATAAAATATATTTTAAAACCTTTTTGACTTTCTCATCTTGTCAAACATTATTTATCACTGATCCATGATCTTGATTCATGCATCCAACTATCCATGATGTCAGAGACCAATGATAGGCGGTTAGCTTAGCATGCTAATCCTGTATGGATCAGGTTATACATCCACAGCCATCTGATAAACAGCATCAGTCCTGCAGTATGGATGTGAGAGGATCAGTCAACAGATGATTATCTGATAATAAAGGCATTAAAAACACATCAAATCCATGTGATATAAAGTTATAGAGTTATAAAGTTATAGATTAGATCTATAACAGAACTACAGAGTTATACCAGAGGTTCCTATTGAGCAGAGTCAACCAGGTCAATGATCCTTATCACAACTAAAGCAGAGGATTCTAGATCAGCTGATCAGCTGGAATATTAATGAATGACAAATAAATAAATGGGTAAATTCAATGAAGAAGCTGCAGCTCATTATGTTCATTATTATCAGTTTCATGTTGTTTTTCAGCTAAACAACACACACACACTATCAAACATGATGCTAACATGTTAAACGCACGCACACACACACACACACACACACACACACTCCAACAACTTCACACCTGTAGAATAGCAGGTCCTCACACCCTCATCCTGCAGCTTTGATGTGTGTTTCTGAAAAGAAAAGGGGAAGCAGGGAGAGCAGGAGGGGGAGGGGTGTGTGTGTGTGTGTGTGTGTGTGTGTGTGTGTGTGTGTGTGTGTTGCAGGAAGGAATGTTTCAGCAGAGTAAACAGTGTGAGGCTTCCTGTAGAAAACACTTCAAAGCCAGAGAGAGGAAATCAGGATAATGCGTGCACGCACACACACACACACACACACACGCACACAAACCACACACACACATGCACACACACGGCATCAAAGGCAGGTAGGAGTCATCTATCAACATAGGAAAATTAAAACCTGCAGAGTGTGCCCACACACACACACACACACACACACACACACACACACACACACACACACACACACAATCAGATAGTTCCACTGTCCCACAAGAAGAATGAAAAACAGATCACCTCACACACCTTTTAAACACACACACACACACACACACACACACGTTAAACAGCTTTCTTTTTCTTTTTTCACACTTGTCTAACTTTATGAACACCTGAACCAGGTGAGCTCACCTGAGCTCAACACAGTAAAACTTTAAACTAATACAACTAATAAAACCCAGAGGAACCGAGGTACAGTTACCATGGCAACCTGCAGCCATGAGCAGCAACGTCCACTGCAGGTTTAGCTGTTTTCTGACAATTTATCAAACAAACTACTCAACAAACCAATCAGTGATGAGAACACAGGATTATTTGATTTGAAACTCAACAATTAAAACAAAAGCGAGAAGAAAAATCTGAAGATTATGTGACAATGAGCTTCAAACACAGTAAATACGCTGGCTGTGGATCAAACTGGACCATCTACACATGCAGAGAGCAGCAGCAGCAGCAGAGCAGCGGTGGAGGTGGAGGGTTCCACATCAAATGATTCTAACAGAACACAACAAAAGACAGGAAATCAGCTTCAAACCTGCAATTCACCAACCACACAGCTCCACACTCACAGGAGGAGGCTTTGTTTTATCTCTGCTGCAGGAAAAAAACTCCACTTCTTAGTTTGTTACTGGTTTAATCACTGGATGGAAACGTAGCTGGATCCTTTGCTGCAGGAAAACCACTCAGTCCAAAATATTACTAGTCAGGAATCAGAAATATCACAGAACCAGTTAAATGTAGTTAAAGTAGTCGTCATGCAGACTGTGGTATAGTATTATAATATAGATATTATATTATTATACTTGTTGTAATCAGTGTTTGATGTTATAGTTTATAAATGTGGATGAAATTAGATATTTTAGGTCAATTAACAGTAAAATACTGCATCAAAAAAGACAATTTAATAGAATATAGACAATAGAATATTAAGTTTATTTATTTTCATGTCAAATATTAATTGATCTGCATCTGAAAAGTACATTAAAGTAGTACAGTATTTTATTAAATGTACTTTATACTACTGCAAAATACTTCAAATGTATAGTTAGTAGAGTCAGTAGAAACAGGAGGAAACTTCTAATTATCATTTTCTTTAAAGGAATCTGGTTTAAACTGAGTTCACACACACACACACACACACACACACACACACACACACACACACACACACACACGCACACACACACACACACAGATAACAGAGAGGTTGTAAAAGTGTAGATTTGACTGATTGTGTGTTTTATGGCTGATGTTAACTAGTATTTAACTAAAAGTACAAAATACAAATAAAAGTTCTGGACTCAAAGTGGAACTTCAGTAAAAGTACAAGTATTATGTACTTAAAGTAAAAGTACTCATTATACAGCCTGTGTTATACTAGTATAGTATATTATTGTATTGTGTGTAGATTACTAGTAATAGTACTGAGTTATAATGTGTTTTATATTAATATGAATAGACTAAACAGAGTCAACAACAATGACCAGTTATGATACTAATATATTAGTTTAAGCGTCATATATATGTGTAGTGGTAGTATATTTACTAGTATAAATACTAGAGTAAAGTACTTTAGATGCTGTTGAAGTAGAAGTACTTGTTTACCTGAGTAACACCTGGACTCACTGAGTCTTAAAGCGACTTAAACTGAACCTTTTAACGTGAAGCCGCCGGACAGGTAAAGGTGCGTGAGTCACGCGACCTGCGGTAAAACATCACGCAGAAAACAACACGCAGAAAACAACACGCAGAAAACAACACGCACAAAACAACACGCACAAAACAACACGCACAAAACATCACGCATAAAGAGCGAAACACACGCAGCAACTGCGGGACGTGTTTCTGTGGCTGTAGACGACGCAGCAGCCGCGGACTGCACTTTTTGCGGGTTTTGCGGTTTTTTACCTTGAAGCCGCAGCGGTCCGGGCTGGTCCTCCTGCTGCTGCCTGGACTCCCGGGTCCACCAGAACCACCAGAACCACCAGATCCACCAGATCCACCAGATCCACCCAGAACCAGCAGCAGAAACCTCACAGAGAAGAAGAAACTGCGAGAGGCCGCCATTCCTCCTCAAGTCTGAACAACTCTGAGAGACACACACCAGACCTGGGGGCGCGTGCGTGTGCACGCGTGCGTGTGTGTGTGTGTGTTGTAGTCAGACCTGTGTGTGTGTGTGTGTGTGTGTGTGTGTGTGTGTGTGTGTGTTGAAGCTCACATCTGCAAGAAATAAAACAAATGAACACGAACTTTTATTAATAAACTTGTTTTATTGTATTTTTCAGAAAAAAACATGAAGCAGAAAATAAAAAATAACATAAAAATGTAAAATAGAATAATGAGTGAAATGAGTTTCTCTAATAAAATCTATTTATTGTTGTTTCAGACAATCATAGATATTCATTCTGTGTCTGTTAATGATCATGTTGATAATTAATTAATATATTGATTATTTAAATGTTTGATCAATTAGTTATTTGGTTCATAAAATGATGATGAAAACTGAAGATTGAGACTAAAATGTCTGTAATAGAAGAATAAAGAAACCAGAAATAACCAGAGAAGAGAAGCTGGAACCAGAGAATTTAGACATGTATTAATTAATAAATGACTGAAACCAATTAATCAATGATCAAAATAGTTTTTTGTTTAATGTGATTAATGTGATAGATGTGGGATCTAATCAATAATGGACTAATAGCTGCAGCTGTCTGTGATAATCATTAAAACAACTAAACATCACAAACAGAAAATAAAAAAAAAACAAATACAGAAAAAAAACAGCCACAAGTAGAACGTTGTTGTTGTTGTTGTTGTTGTTGTTGTTGTTGTTCATTTAATCTGTGAAAACTAATCAGAGACATTATCATCATCTCTGGGTGTTTCCTGTTGTTTCATGTCATTTCCTGTTGTTTCCTGTTGTTTCCTGTTGTTTCCTGTTGTTTCCTGTTGTTTCATGTTGTTTCCTGTTGTTTCCTGTTGTTTCATGTTGTTTCATGTTGTTTCCTGTTGTTTCCTGTTGTTTCATGTTGTTTCCTGTTGTTTCCTGTTGTTTCCTGTTGTTTCATGTTGTTTCATGTTGTTTCCTGTTGTTTCATGTTGTTTCCTGTTGTTTCATGTTGTTTCCTGTTGTTTCATGTTGTTTCATGTTGTTTCATGTTGTTTCCTGTTGTTTCCTGTTGTTTCATGTTGTTTCCTGTTGTTTCATGTTGTTTCATGTTGTTTCCTGTTGTTTCCTGTTGTTTCATGTTGTTTCCTGTTGTTTCCTGTTGTTTCATGTTGTTTCCTGTTGTTTCATGTTGTTTCCTGTTGTTTCATGTTGTTTCCTGTTGTTTCATGTTGTTTCATGTTGTTTCATGTTGTTTCATGTTGTTTCATGTTGTTTCCTGTTGTTTCATGTTGTTTCATGTTGTTTCCTGTTGTTTCCTGTTGTTTCATGTTGTTTCATGTTGTTTCCTGTTGTTTCATGTTGTTTCATGTTGTTTCCTGTTGTTTCCTGTTGTTTCCTGTTGTTTCATGTTGTTTCCTGTTGTTTCATGTTGTTTCCTGTTGTTTCATGTTGTTTCCTGTTGTTTCATGTTGTTTCATGTTGTTTCATGTTGTTTCCTGTTGTTTCCTGTTGTTTCATGTTGTTTCCTGTTGTTTCCTGTTGTTTCCTGTTGTTTCATGTTGTTTCCTGTTGTTTCATGTTGTTTCCTGTTGTTTCATGTTGTTTCATGTTGTTTCCTGTTGTTTCCTGTTGTTTCATGTTGTTTCATGTTGTTTCCTGTTGTTTCCTGTTGTTTCATGTTGTTTCATGTTGTTTCCTGTTGTTTCCTGTTGTTTCCTGTTGTTTCCTGTTGTTTCATGTTGTTTCATGTTGTTTCCTGTTGTTTCATGTTGTTTCCTGTTGTTTCATGTTGTTTCATGTTGTTTCATGTTGTTTCCTGTTGTTTCCTGTTGTTTCATGTTGTTTCATGTTGTTTCCTGTTGTTTGCTGTTGTTTCCTGTTGTTTCATGTTGTTTCCTGTTGTTTCCTGTTGTTTCATGTTGTTTCCTGTTGTTTCCTGTTGTTTCATGTTGTTTCCTGTTGTTTCCTGTTGTTTCATGTTGTTTCATGTTGTTTCATGTTGTTTCCTGTTGTTTCATGTTGTTTCCTGTTGTTTCCTGTTGTTTCATGTTATTTCCTGTTGTTTCCTGTTGTTTCATGTTGTTTCCTGTTGTTTCATGTTGTTTCATGTTGTTTCATGTTGTTTCCTGTTGTTTCATGTTGTTTCCTGTTGTTTCATGTTGTTTCATGTTGTTTCCTGTTGTTTCATGTTGTTTCCTGTTGTTTCATGTTGTTTCCTGTTGTTTCCTGTTGTTTCCTGTTGTTTCCTGTTGTTTCCTGTTGTTTCATGTTGTTTCCTGTTGTTTCCTGTTGTTTCATGTTGTTTCATGTTGTTTCCTGTTGTTTCATGTTGTTTCCTGTTGTTTCATGTTGTTTCCTGTTGTTTCCTGTTGTTTCATGTTGTTTCATGTTGTTTCCTGTTGTTTCATGTTGTTTCATGTTGTTTCCTGTTGTTTCATGTTGTTTCCTGTTGTTTCCTGTTGTTTCCTGTTGTTTCCTGTTGTTTCCTGTTGTTTCATGTTGTTTCCTGTTGTTTCCCGTTGTTTCATGTTGTTTCCTGTTGTTTCCCGTTGTTTCATGTTGTTTCCTGTTGTTTCATGTTGTTTCATGTTGTTTCATGTTGTTTCCTGTTGTTTCATGTTGTTTCATGTTGTTTCCTGTTGTTTCATGTTGTTTCCTGTTGTTTCCTGTTGTTTCCTGTTGTTTCCTGTTGTTTCCTGTTGTTTCATGTTGTTTCCTGTTGTTTCCCGTTGTTTCATGTTGTTTCCTGTTGTTTCCCGTTGTTTCATGTTGTTTCCTGTTGTTTCCTGTTGTTTCCTGTTGTTTCATGTTGTTTCCTGTTGTTTCCTGTTGTTTCATGTTGTTTCCTGTTGTTTCCCGTTGTTTCATGTTGTTTCATGTTGTTTCCTGTTGTTAACTGTTGTTTCATGTTGTTTCCTGTTGTTTCCTGTTGTTTCATGTTGTTTCCTGTTGTTTCCCGTTGTTTCATGTTGTTTCCTGTTGTTTCCTGTTGTTTCATGTTGTTTCCTGTTGTTTCATGTTGTTTCATGTTGTTTCCTGTTGTTTCCTGTTTTTTCCTGTTGTTTCATGTTGTTTCCTGTTGTTTCCCGTTGTTTCATGTTGTTTCCTGTTGTTTCCTGTTGTTTCCTGTTGTTTCATGTTGTTTCCTGTTGTTTCCCGTTGTTTCATGTTGTTTCCTGTTGTTTCATGTTGTTTCATGTTGTTTCCTGTTGTTTCCTGTTGTTTCATGTTGTTTCATGTTGTTTCATGTTGTTTCATGTTGTTTCATGTTGTTTCATGTTGTTTCATGTTGTTTCATGTTGTTTCCTGTTGTTTCATGTTGTTTCATGTTGTTTCATGTTGTTTCATGTTGTTTCATGTTGTTTCCTGTTGTTTCATGTTGTTTCCTGTTGTTTCCTGTTGTTTCCTGTTGTTTCATGTTGTTTCCTGTTGTTTCATGTTGTTTCCTGTTGTTTCATGTTGTTTCATGTTGTTTCATGTTGTTTCATGTTGTTTCCTGTTGTTTCCTGTTGTTTCATGTTGTTTCCTGTTGTTTCCTGTTGTTTCATGTTGTTTCATGTTGTTTCATGTTGTTTCATGTTGTTTCCTGTTGTTTCATGTTGTTTCCTGTTGTTTCATGTTGTTTCATGTTGTTTCATGTTGTTTCATGTTGTTTCATGTTGTTTCCTGTTGTTTCATGTTGTTTCATGTTGTTTCATGTTGTTTCATGTTGTTTCCTGTTGTTTCATGTTGTTTCATGTTGTTTCCTGTTGTTTCCTGTTGTTTCATGTTGTTTCCTGTTGTTTCATGTTGTTTCATGTTGTTTCCTGTTGTTTCCTGTTGTTTCCTGTTGTTTCCTGTTGTTTCATGTTGTTTCCTGTTGTTTCCTGTTGTTTCATGTTGTTTCATGTTGTTTCATGTTGTTTCATATTGTTTCCTGTTGTTTCCTGTTGTTTCCTGTTGTTTCCTGTTGTTTCATGTTGTTTCCTGTTGTTTCATGTTGTTTCCTGTTGTTTCCTGTTGTTTCCTGTTGTTTCCTGTTGTTTCATGTTGTTTCCTGTTGTTTCCTGTTGTTTCCTGTTGTTTCATGTTGTTTCACGTTGTTTCATGTTGTTTCCTGTTGTTTCATGTTTTTTCATGTTGTTTCCTGCTGTTTCATGTTGTTTCCTGCTGTTTCCTGTTGTTTCATGTTGTTTCCTGTTGTTTCATGTTGTTTCCTGTTGTTTCCTGTTGTTTCCTGTTGTTTCCTGTTGTTTCATGTTGTTTCCTGTTGTTTCATGTTGTTTCCTGTTGTTTCATGTTGTTTCCTGTTGTTTCCTGTTGTTTCATGTTGTTTCATGTTGTTTCCTGTTGTTTCATGTTGTTTCCTGTTGTTTCCTGTTGTTTCATGTTGTTTCATGTTGTTTCACGTTGTTTCATGTTGTTTCCTGTTGTTTCATGTTTTTTCATGTTGTTTCCTGCTGTTTCATGTTGTTTCCTGTTGTTTCATGTTGTTTCATGTTGTTTCCTGTTGTTTCCTGTTGTTTCATGTTGTTTCATGTTGTTTCCTGTTGTTTCATGTTGTTTCCTGTTGTTTCATGTTGTTTCCTGTTGTTTCCTGTTGTTTCATGTTGTTTCCTGTTGTTTCATGTTGTTTCACGTAGTTTCATGTTGTTTCCTGTTGTTTCATGTTTTTTCCTGTTGTTTCCTGTTGTTTCCTGTTGTTTCATGTTGTTTCCTGTTGTTTCATGTTGTTTCCTGTTGTTTCCTGTTGTTTCCTGTTGTTTCCTGTTGTTTCATGTTGTTTCATGTTGTTTCCTGTTGTTTCATGTTGTTTCCTGTTGTTTCATGTTGTTTCCTGTTGTTTCATGTTGTTTCCTGTTGTTTCACGTTGTTTCATGTTGTTTCCTGTTGTTTCATGTTTTTTCATGTTGTTTCCTGTTGTTTCATGTTGTTTCATGTTGTTTCATGTTGTTTCCTGTTGTTTCATGTTTTTTCATGTTGTTTCCTGTTGTTTCATGTTGTTTCATGTTGTTTCATGTTGTTTCCTGTTGTTTCCTGTTGTTTCATGTTGTTTCCTGTTGTTTCCTGTTGTTTCCTGTTGTTTCCTGTTGTTTCATGTTGTTTCATGTTGTTTCCTGTTGTTTCATGTTGTTTCATGTTGTTTCCTGTTGTTTCATGTTGTTTCCTGTTGTTTCATGTTGTTTCATGTTGTTTCACGTTGTTTCACGTTGTTTCCTGTTGTTTCATGTTTTTTCATGTTGTTTCCTGTTGTTTCATGTTGTTTCATGTTGTTTCATGTTGTTTCCTGTTGTTTCCTGTTGTTTCCTGTTGTTTCATGTTGTTTCCTGTTGTTTCATGTTGTTTCCTGTTGTTTCCTGTTGTTTCATGTTGTTTCCTGTTGTTTCATGTTGTTTCATGTTGTTTCCTGTTGTTTCATGTTGTTTCCTGTTGTTTCATGTTGTTTCATGTTGTTTCCTGTTGTTTCCTGTTGTTTCCTGTTGTTTCCTGTTGTTTCATGTTGTTTCCTGTTGTTTCATGTTGTTTCATGTTGTTTCATGTTGTTTCCTGTTGTTTCCTGTTGTTTCCTGTTGTTTCATGTTGTTTCATGTTGTTTCCTGTTGTTTCCTGTTGTTTCCTGTTATATCCTGTTGTAAACCAGTGGCTGGACCCTGGTTTTACTGGTGAATCCTGATGAGTTTCCCTCCCTCTGCTGGTGAAAGTCAGAATTAAAACCTGATTTCTCTCTCCTGAATCACAGTGATGTTTCTGTGCATCACTGTAACTTTAACTTCAAACAGCAAGTTTAACATAAAGAAACAAAAATAAACAGCAAGGAATTAATTCCTGTTTTCAACCATAATTAGTTTAACAGAATTACACTCAACATGAAGGGATTAATATTAAATCAATAAAGTTGAATATTGGACTAATAGTCAGAAACACAACTTAAACTTTAAATCCATGAATAATGCTGCTCCATAACTGTGACTGTTTTCTTTTGTTATTATTTTGTGTAAAGTAAAAGTTTAAAACCTGAGTAAAAGAGCTTAGTTACAACCAAATAAAAGATTATTATTATTTGAATGTTTGCAGCAGTTCCATCAGTTTCAGCAGAGTCTGTGATGGTCAGCACTGACTCTTCATGAACTCCTATAATCATTATCATAATAATCCTCTCCAGACCTCACGTCCAGCTATGAGTGATGGAGGAGGAACGAGGTGAAAGCATGAGAAGCTGGAACAGGAGCATGGAGGTGCTGGCTGAGCTGCGTCTGGAGGATAAACTGTGTGATGTGGTGATTAAAGCAGGAGACGCTGCATTCAACGCACACAAGGTCATTCTGTGCAGCTGCAGCACCTACTTCAGGTGAGTTAAAGAGTAAAAATAAACTAAACCAGGGAGTTAAACTCAGTTAGTTCCCAGGTCACATCAGTGTTCTGGTTTCACTCAAAGGAACAATTATAAAGATCATATATATTATATATGTTATTATATTAGATAATTTCCTCTCCACTCATAATAGTTCTGGTGATGATTTACGAAGATTTATAACCAGAATTTAAAATCAGCTGCAGCAGAAATAATGTTGTATTGTTGTTAGTGTCTCATTATTAAACATTAACATCATCACAGATATGTAGAGACTCATACCAGAATCTGCTGATAACCACTATTAACTATTGATTTATTTCATGAATCTATGGTTTAGTGTTGCTATGCTAAATATTAAAGAATAGAAAGTAGCAGAAAGTAATGACAGATGTACTTCAACAAAGGAAAAGAAGGAACAAACAGAAACTTTCCTGTTTTTAAACAACCTTCGTGGCCGATTGAGAAAAAGATGTTGGAGTTAATGAAGTCGTACAAAGACAACGTGACCAGCGTGTCTCCGTTAACTTCAACATTTATTCACTGTAAATAAATCACACCAGTCTGTGAAGCTCTGGAGGGACCACAGGAAATGAGCTGGAGACCAGATCTGGGCCCCGGACCTCGGGTTGGACCCCGATGAACTAGACAGTGACTGATGAGGAGAAGCTTTTATACCGTTTGTGTTGTAGTAAAGTTGTTTTTATATTGTTGTTTTTTGGTTTTCTGTCTCCATGACAACCATCCAATCAACAACCAGCAGGTTGATGGGTGGATTTTTTTCATTTTAACAGCTGAAATTTAATTTATAAATCATTATATCTCCACTTGATTAGCGTTAGAAGGTTAAATTCCACTGAATATGAGATCTTCTACCTAAATGTCATCGTGCTTCCTTGTGAAATGATAAATGAAGATCATTCTGATCTCGTTGTGTTAGAACCAGCTACAGATGTTGTGTTAATGTTCTAAACCCTGATGTCCTCTTAATCCTGGTCCTGCAGGATGCTCTTCACCAGTTCCTGGTCCAACTCAGACCAGCGGGTCTACTATATCCCCGGGGTGTCTTCTAGGACCATGCAGGTCATCATCTCCTACGCCTACACCCACTCCGTCTGTCTGATGGAGGACACCGTGGTGGAGGTCCTGGCTGCCGCAGACCAGTTCTGGGTCCCGGGTCTGGTCGGGGCCTGCTGCTCCTTCCTGGAGGACCGGCTGTGCCTGGAGAACTGTATCGGGATCTGGGGTGTGGTGGACTTCTACCACTGCCCTGAAACCAGGCTGAAGGTCTTCCACTACATCCTGCAGCACTTTGAGGAGGTGGTGAAGGTTTCGCAGGAGTTCCCAGAGATGTCTCTGCAGCAGCTGGTGGACATTGTAGACCAGGACCAGCTCAACGTGAGGCAGGAACACGTGGTGTTTGAGGCCGTCCTCCGATGGATCCACCACCGACCTGAGGAGAGGAGACGTCACATCGCTGTGCTGCTACCAAAGGTGAAGAATCAGATGGAGATTCATTGTTCTTTTTGGAATTCCAGTTTGTTACTTCCTCACTGTGATGAAATATTTATGAGTACACAAATGGTAGATATGATGTCGGTAGATGTCCTGGGAGCCAAGGTGTAATGTCTGGTGGATCAAGCCAAGCAGAGCTTTGTATACCGATATATTCCAATATTGTCAGCCCTGAAACTCCATGTTATCTTGTCTTTAAAATGGTTGTTGGATCTTAAAATGCAGTAAATCTAATACCAGAGTTGTAACTGCTGCTGTTTCCTGATTTCCGTCCAGGTGCGACTCTGCTTCCTGACGACTCACTACCTCCAGAACTACGTGATCAACAACCCTGTGGTCCAGGACAGCGTTGAAGCCCTCCACGTCATCGACAACGCAGTGATGGAGTTTATGGATTTTAGAGTCAATAAATACCAAAACCTGGACTACAGTAACCCGCTGACCCGCCCACGTCTGCCTGCTGCTATTCTACTGGTGACTGGAGGCCAAGAGGCCATCACCCCCAACATGGTCCAGGCCTATGACCCCCAGTCCGACCGCTGGTGCTCCATGACGACAGATGATACCTGTCGCTCCCACCACGGTGCTGCCGTCCTCCATGGCTTCGTGTACCTGATTGGCGGCTGCAGCCCACATAACCCGTACCTGAATACCGTCCAAAGGTTTGATCCCATCACCCGAACATGGCGCCAGTTGGCGTCCATGAACTTCTACCGTTGCTACGTGAGTGTTGCTGTGCTAAACGACTGCATCTACGCCATGGGAGGGTTCGACGGACGTGTTTTCCATAACACCGTGGAGTGCTACAGCCAGGACACCGACCGCTGGACCATGGTGGCACCGATGTTGGCGAGGAGGTCTGGGGCCAGTGCTGCAGCTCTAAATGGTCAGGTAGGAGGAGCAGAGACAACTGAACCATGCGACAAGTCAGAGAGGCTGAGAATTTAACTACCGAACCAGCAACACTAAACTGACTTTTTGTCTTCACTTGATTGTCCAGATGTTTTTGGGAGAGAGGGGCTAATTTGTTTAGTTTTGACTCACTCAATCAAAACCAAGTGACATGTGTCCCGACAACAATCTGACGCTGTCGTAACGGTTGGATACAGGACCATTCCAAACATTTGCTGAATGAGACCTTTCTGTGTGGAGTTTCATGTTCTCCCTGTGTCTGGTGGGTTTTCTCCAGGTTCTAGTCCTGGTCCAGGTTCTAGTCCTGGTCCAGGTTCTCCAGCTTCGTCCCACAGTCCAAACACATGCTGAGGTTAACTGGAGACTCTAAGTTGTCCATAGGTGTGAGTGAATGGTGTGTGTGTCCATGATAGACTAAGGACCATCTGGGGTGTATCCCTGCCTCTCACCTGTAATGTGCTGGGATTGGCTCCAGCAGACCATGTGACACTAATGAGGAATAAGAGGTTATAGAAGATGAATGAATGAATGAATGAATGAATGTTTCCCCCAATGTTACACACCTGTGGTCAGTATTATTCATTATGAGGATGTCCAGATTGTTGACACTTACAAGTGCCTTGGAACTGTCTTTGACTGTAAACTAACTGTTCAGAGGTCAACAAAGGATTCACCTGGTATGGACGTTGAAAGCTGAACTCTTTTAGTGGTTCAGGAGGCATCTTGTCATGTTTTTATCACTCTTTTATTTAAAGTCTTTTAACCTTTTCTTTTATCTGCTGGTTTAACACACTAGCTGTAAAGGAAAGAAACAGTCTGAACCTGTTGGTAAAATCTGC
Organism: Lepturacanthus savala; assembly: GCA_030544235.1. NCBI lineage: Eukaryota > Metazoa > Chordata > Actinopteri > Scombriformes > Trichiuridae > Lepturacanthus > Lepturacanthus savala. The sequence goes on from CM060463.1 coordinate 37,844,196, forward strand.
TCCAAGATTATTGAAGTCCAGCTGAAGGACTCGGTCGCTCTGGAAAGAATGTCTGGTCCAGAAAGCTGAAGAATAATGGATCAGCCAGAGTCTTTCTTCAGACTTTTCTCTTATGTCCTCTGGGAGGTGCTGTCTTGCACCACAGAGGAAGACGAACAGATGCTCAAACTCATTTGTTCCTTTGGCCATGGGGCTGTTAAATGCTGAGAATTATACCAGATGGTTTTAATGATTGAATGATAGGAGATGACAGGAGAATGTGAGTGTTTGGTTTAACTTGAACTGTCCTGTGTCTTCAGACTTCTTTGATTGTTTTAATTGTTTTAATCAGGCGGGGTCACTCCAAACTGAATTGCCCTTTGGGGATTAATAAAGTTGTTTTACCAAACTGAAATAAACAGGCTTTGTTGTGTAAAATCTGTTTGGCTGCTGCCTACATTAGTCTGGAACATGTGTCAATTGGCACAACAGGAGTCTGAATTTATTCATCGAGTTTGTTAAAAAACAAACCTCTGGGTAATTAAAGTATTTACTGACCTTAGGCAAAATGTTTTAAACTATCTGTAGATCTACATTTGTGGTGGTTCAAATAAGAACCACTGCATTTCCACGGCTGAATGCTACGACCCCATCAGCAACCAGTGGACCAGGACCCTCCCCATGAGAACTCGCCGACAGGGCCTGGGGGTGGTGGCCTACAAAGACCGCATCTATGCAGTAAGTGTGTGCCATTAATATTCTAAGTTATGAACCAAGTTATTGGTGTAGCATGTTGCTAGAGGACAAGCAGTGATGATTTTAAAGAGTCTGCCAATTATCAAAAGAACACAGTTTTGAGTTTTAGGTTGGGTTTACTTACACTTTAACTTTGAAGATATGGTGCAACAGTTCTTTCCTCTCTCTAACTAGGTTGGCGGAACCAACGGGACCATCAATCTGAGAAGTGTTGAGGTCTACAACCCCCAAACTGGCCGGTGGACCACTGTGCCGTCCATGTCCACCCCCCGCTGCCACTTTGGCATTGAGGTGATAGACGACCAGATCTTTGTGGTTGGAGGATGCAACTACTACAGCAAGGTGGTGTCCATGGAGCGCTATGATGAAGAGACTGGCATGTGGTACCGTGTCCCCAACACTAATATGGCCTCCAGCGGCCTGAGCTGCAGTGTTCTGCATGGATTATACACTCAGATGGAGAAGTTGTTCCCTCGTCATGTAACGCTCACCAATGTGGAGGAAGCTGCAGGAGGATCCACTGAACCCTCGGCTCAGTCCTAGCAAAATAAAATAATGTTATTGACTAATTTAATGGCAAAGTGGTGCTATTATTCCATAATATGTACAGATTTACAAAAATCTTTATTTTCAGGTCTCTTTTTTAAAATATAGCCACCAGCTACAATGAGGCTTTAAAGGGTGAGTCCATAAACCAATGGAAGATATGACCTTTATACTGATTATGGTGTTTACACAACTGTTTCATGTCAATATGGATGCCATGAACAGCACAAAATAAGTGCTATGTTGATTTGGTCATTTCATTCAGAAAATGTTCAGTAATTTATCAAAATTCCAAGCTCCCTCTAACATTAATAATTTCAAACGCAAATCACTTTTTCATAGAATAATAATATTATAATGAATTAGATTTTTGTTTGTTTTGTTATTGACAATAGATTTGTTGTCTTTTGTAAGTGAATTTTGTCCTGAGGAAATTAATAATTTAAGAGAAAGGTTAAAAACTAAATTAAATATATAATTCAATAAATACAGTGAAAACAAGCGATGTTACTGACATCCTGAGGAAGCCGGTGGCCATTATGGCTCTAAGATGTACAGTAAAAAGGCGATCCTGGTGGGAACCAAAATGGCGCCTTTCCCTTTAAACAAGCAACCAATCAAATCCATCAAAACTCCCATTTATCCAATCACAATGGAGGTGGTGGGCGGGGCCTGCGGCGCTGGGAGGATCTATTTTCCTGGTGTTGTGGAACTGTGAAACCAAGAAATCCTGAGTGGGAGTTGTCCGACAGATTTATTATATTGTTTTTTATGTGTTCATGTATTTTAACTGTATATAATTGAAATATGTCCGGAGGAAATTAATAATTTAACAGAAAGTTCCTCGTTGAAAGGTTAAAAACTAAATCCAATATATAATTCAATAAATAGAGTGAAAACAGGCGATGTTCCTGACATCCTGAGGAAGCCGGTCGCCATTATGGCTCTATGATGTACACGGGTACAGTAAAAGGGCGATCCTGGTGGGAACCAAAATGGCGCCTTTTCCCTTTAAACAAGCGACCAATCAAATTCATCAAAACTCTCCTCTTTCCAATCACAGCTGATGTTGTGGGCGGGGCCTGCGGCGCTGGGAGGATCTGTTTCCGGGGTGTTGTGGAACCGTGAAGCTGAGAAATCCTGAGTGGGAGTTGTCCGACAGATTTGTTGTGTGTGTTTTTTCTTCCGTCGTTTGGCACCGAACAGCCGCAGCCATGCCCGGGATAGAGAAGCTGCCGATCGAAGACACGCTGGAGGACAGCCCGCAGGTAACGGTGCCCCTCTGTGGAAAGCTCCGGCTAGCATGCTAGCATTAGCCGCCTGATACAGCGGAGGCTAGCCGTCTTTTGTGGCACCGATGACGGCTGATAGCGACCAGATTGCGGAGGAGCGAGGCTCCACACATCAGCAGCATTCACCGATAAATGATCCCGTTAAATAAAAAGTCGGCTAGCTACTTCCTTAGCCTCTCGGCTAACTGTGGGCGAGCAGCAGCAGCGGTGTCATAGTGTTTTCTCGTCACGTAACGCAGAAACACACACATCTGTGATGTTGAGCAGTAAATCTGCTTCATTCTCAACTCACTGTACAATAAACCCACTGAGAATGTCCACGTAGATCTGCAGCTAATTTAATCCTGTGATTTTTTAGAGCAGGTGTCACAGGGATGTGATTATTCATCAGATATCAACGCTGCAGGAGTCTGTTGTGTCAACAACTGGACAAAAATACTCTTCATGCCTTTTTGAAGACTGACTGTCTCTATATATAAATATTCTGCAGCGATAACAATATAAACCTTTAAGACACTGAAGAGTTTCTGAAGCAGAGAAGAAACGTCAGACATAAAGGATAAATAATCTCAGTTGGGCTGAATGCAGCTAACAACTATTGTAATAGTAGATTAATCTGTTGATAAATCAATCAGTTATTTGGTTCAGTAAATGGTGTAAAATGTGGATCAGTGTTTCCCAAAGATGAAAAAATAAGGAGGAAGATCAAATAGTGAAAGTCCCCACTAGAGCTGCAATTAATGTCTTCTGATAATCAATTAACCCATTGATTATTGAAATGATTAATCAATTAGTTGTTTGGTTCATAAAATCCTGAGTTTCTGTCTAACTACTTTGACAGTCAATTAATCTATCAAATATTAAAATGATTAATTAGTTTGGTTCATTAAATGGTTTAAATGTGGATCAGTGTTTCATCAAAGATGAAGATTCAACCTAAAATGTCTTTTTTTGTCCAAAGATCATCAGTTTATTATTATAGAGACTAAAGAAACCAGGAAATAATCAGAGAAGAGAAGCTGGAACCAGAGAATTTGGACATTTACTGATTAATTAATGACTCAAACTGATTAATAGTTTATAAAACTCGTGATTCATGTAGTAATTGGCAACTAATCAGTTAATTGATTGAGGCAGACTGTATTATTGCTAAAGGTAGGATCATAAACAGCTATTTGTTATGAATAGAAAATTAAAATATTAAACTGGGGGAAATGGTCAAAATAGGGGCCCTTCAAAATAAAAGCATGCTCAAAATTATCCATATCCAGACCAACAGTCCACAACCCAAATATCATCAGTTTATTATTATAGAGACTAAAGAAACCAGGAGATAATCAGAGAAGAGAAGCTGGAACCAGAGAATTTAGACATTTACTAATTAATCAATGACTCTGATCGATTATCAAAATATTTGGTGATTAATGTGGTAGTTAACATCTAATTAATGAATCATTTCAGCTGTAATTCTAACAGGAGTTATTGAGGAACATCACTGAACCAGAGTGGTTGATGCATTCTGTTAAAATGTGTTGATCAGCTGATTTAAGGGGAAAGAAAAGCTAAATACACCAATAATGGTCATAAAGTGTAAAGTGAAATCCTCACGTCTAATCAATCACCTTTATTTGTCACATGTGATCATCCCATCAGTTCATCACCAATCAGAGAACTGATCAGTAATAATCCACTCATCCTGACTGTGACATGTTATTACGGGTGTGCTGAGTTGAGAGGAAGAGAATGAACATCCATGGATGAGTCGGTTGTGTCAGTTACCTGCTCAGGTGTTGCAGGTGAATCCGTGTTAGCGTGTGACTCCAGTGATTCCTTGTTTCTGTCCGTAGACCCGCTCTCTGCTGGGCGTGTTTGAGGAGGACGCTGCAGCCATGTCCAACTACTGCACACAGCTCTACCAGGCCATGCAGAGGATTTACGACGCACAGGTAAATGGACAGGTGTGACGCCGCCGCTGCTGATTGGACGGTTCCTCTCCAGCTGCTCAGTGCTTTGTTCTTCTTTTCTTTCAGAACGAGCTGAGTGCTGCAACACACCTGACGTCCAGGCTGCTGAAGGAGTACGACAAACAGGTAGAGTCCTACCAGACAGTAGACCAGATCCAGATTCATTCAGGTTCCTTCATTAGTCCCTCAGAGGGAAGTTCACCACCACTGCAGCAAAAAGTACTAAAATCAGTATATTCAATAATCTGGAGTCAAAACTCAGTCTGTACAATGAAGCAGGTCAGAATATTACACACGACAGCTGCATTCAGGATTAAATTAAGTTCAATATATACACAGTACAGATGCTAGACAATCAATACAGATGATACATAATCAATAAGACCCACTGGACATTTAACCACAAACCTTTTATTTAATCTTATTTAACCAGGTAATAAACTGAGGTCAAACTAAACCTGGTCAGATAAACTACTACATTCATTTAAATACTGAATTAAAACTACACTTTGATGTTAGAGTGTGATGTGTGTTAACATTTAAAACATAAATACTGCAGTAATAAAAATAGGACTTAAACCAGCCGTTAACTCTCTGTATAAATGACACCAGTGTTATTACAGTCGACTGTAGATTAGATGAAACACCAGGTCACATCTATGGAGGCGTAGGTTCCTGTTCCTCTGCTTCTATCAGCAGAGATCAGATGTTTGCAGCTGTAACACGTTTCCTTCATCCTCCCAACATGAACCAGAGGAATAAACCAGTGTCTTCTATCAGTGCAGCCACCTCAAGGCCACCGTCCACCAGTCTGCACACACACACATTCCTCCACTTTAGAAGAGTTTCCACTGAGCTGCAGTTTTAGTTTTGGTCCGTCTGTCTGTCAAACAGCAGATGTGGACACGTTTCTACTGATTATGGTGATTTTAACGAGTTTATGACCTAAAACCCATATCAGGATATAAATCTAATCCTATCACAGTAACAGTATATATCACAATGTAAATTATTAGTGTAAAAATGATAAGAAAATGCAAATAAAGTGTCGTTTTTAAAGCATTTATTTTGCAGAATGCAGAACTCAAACACAAAAATAAACAAGAGAAATACAAAAAATAATAATAATAAGTTATATAACAAACAGTAATTCCAGTAAGTGAATTTCTATATAAGTTAAAATGGTAGAAACAGTGAAAAACAGTGCAAAAGTTACCAAATAAAGTATTTCTACTTAAAGTACACAGAACATGTTTATGTAGTGTAGTGAATGTAGTTGTTGAAGTACTTTAACTGACTGAGGTCTCTGACTTCATCATGGAGATGTCTGGACAGTTTGGTGTGAGGTACGATGACGATATTACAGTAAAACACAAATATATATATGATGGGTTGGTTTCTACTGTATAACACATCACACAGCCCTAATTTTAACCCATTTAAACCTAAAGCAGCTGCATCTGAACATCTTTTATATTTAACCCATTTCATGCATATAGATGATATCATTGGATCAGACACAACCATGATATGTGTCTGTTTTAATGTCTGCCCATAAACATAAACCTGTTTATCTCATGTATAAAATCCTTTTTTGGGGGGTTATTCTACAGCAGGGGGGTCAAACTCCAGTCCTGGAGGCTGGTGTGGTCCAGGTTTTTGTTCCAACCAAGGAGTCACACGCCTGATTGTACCACTGAACCCTTACTAAACCTGGACCACACCAGCCTCCAGGACTGGAGTTTACATCCCTGCTGTAGAGACTTGAATTATTCCAACCCTGGTCCTGGTTCTGCTGTGGTCCAGGTTTTCGTTCCAACCAAGCAGGAACACACCTGATTCTACTCATGACCCCTTGTTATGGAGCTTCATGAGTAGAATCAGGTGTGTTCCTGCTGGTTGGAACAAAAACCTGGACCACACCGGCCTCCAGGACCAGGTCTGGAGCCCCCTGGATTAAATAGATATAAACACGTCAGGGTTAAAATCCTAATACTCTAATAACATGACTCTTTCTGGGAGGTTTGTCTGCTCCATGTTCTCAGCAGGAAGTTGATGAGGTCATGTGACAGGAAGTAGTTGGAACCTAAATGATTTGGTTAAACTGGTTTGTCTGAGTTCTCTACTGTCATGTCATGAATAACTAACCTTTAGATCCTTTTATTTCAGGGATAAAATGACTTAGAGGCTCATGTTTTAATGGGTTAATGTAGAAAGTCTTTTTCTTTGTCTCCACCTTATTTTCCTCCTGTGCTGACTTGTTGTTGTTGTTGTTGTTGTCGTCGTCGTCTCAGCGGTTTCCTCTAGGGGGCGATGACGAGGTGATGAGCTCCACCCTGCAGCAGTTTGCTAAAGTCATCGATGAGGTGAGATAAACCACCTCAGGACTCTGGGTTCATTCTGAACTCATTGATGGTTTCTATGTCTGCATTAGTTCTGTATGGATGTGTCTCTGTCTCCAGCTGAGCTCCTGTCACGCCGTGCTGTCCACCCAGCTCGCTGACGCCATGATGTTTCCTGTCACTCAGTTTAAAGAGAGAGACCTGAAGGGTAGGAGACGCAGATTAACTCATTCATTTGACTTTAATTACACTTAAATTACACTTTATTAACCAGCTACTGCATGAAATGTTGCTTAGGCACAGCTTTTATTACTTCAAATGGCTTAAAATATAAATATAATATCATATTTATATATTGTTGACATATTACAACAAATCTATTTTAGCATATTAGAAAGATACACTTCCAAATTTAATTAAATGTAAAATAAATAAATCAAATGAAAGTTTAGCCCAGATGATGAGTTAATTCTTTTTATTTGGTGGAAAATATTTCAAATCTCTTAATAAAAGTCAACTTTCAGTTCAATAGGGATATCCTGGTCATGTGACCTCTTCAAAATAAAAGCCTCCTTTTTACACCCAACTGTAAAAACGTAGATTTTTCTATCACAGCTTTTTAGAAAAATAAAGATAAAGTAATGGTTGCCATGGAAACACTGTGAAAAAGAGGCCTAAGTGATGCTGTTGTTTATTATTTTAGTTTTATTCTTAAACAACAGATTTGTTCACATTATTTCAATATTTATTTAATATTTTAATCATAATTACATTGTAAATACTTATATAGTCTGTATAGAACCTATTTATATTCTATATCATGATTCAGACTCTATCATAGTCATAACCTGTTCATATACATATATATATAGTCTGTATATATTATACTGTATAATATACATATATATAGTCTGTATATATTATACTGTATAATATACATATATATAGTCTGTATATATTATACTGTATAATATACATATATATAGTCTGTATATATTATACTGTATAATATACATATATATAGTCTGTATATATTATACTGTATAATATACATATATATAGTCTGTATATATTATACTGTATAATATACATATATATAGTCTGTATATATTATACTGTATAATACACATATATATAGTCTGTATATATTATACTGTATAATATACATATATATAGTCTGTATATATTATACTGTATAATATACATATATATAGTCTGTATATATTATACTGTATAATATACATATATATAGTCTGTATATATTATACTGTATAATATACATATATATAGTCTGTATATATTATACTGTATAATATACATATATATAGTCTGTATATATTATACT
>CM060463.1:37854919-37884919 GCA_030544235.1 Lepturacanthus savala
TCTAGGTTGAAAATCAACCATCAATTAATTAATCAGTAATTAAACTAATCCTGCTGCTACAGGAATGCTACAGGTGAAAGGGGGCGGGGCATAGGATCAGCCACTTATATCTGTTCATAATTGGCTTAAAATACCTAATGGATCATTGAATTCTAACTATTTTCTGTCCGTGATGTATGTTATTCTGTCACCATGGAAGCTTCAGGCTGTTCATTCAGTTTCCTCTGAGGTCACTATAGATGAGACATGTGATGTCACAGCTGAGCAGCAGCTGAGGAACATGTCATCCATAGGTCCATCATGTGCAGATCTGTTGGTTCCAGGTTGTCGGGCACGTTTACACGTTTATTTTACTCCCTCAACACTCGTGATGCTGTTTAGTTTCTCTCAAGGTCGATTTTCTCCTCGTTTTTCACGGTAACTCTATATATCTGTATTTTGTCGTTGTAAATGAAGGATTCCTTCTTCCCACTGATGTTTCCTTCCTGTTTGTGTGTTCCTGCAGATCATGACACAGCCATTAACAGATACAGCCGCCTGTCCAAGAAGAGGGACAACGACAAGGTGACGTATTAATGACAGGAACCGTCCACGCTGCTGGAATTTCACACTCAACCTCAAGGAAATACTTCATTTGATGTGTTCTCAGTGATTTCCTGGGAACAAATCTGTCATTTCATACTGTAAAATGCTCTGTTCAGCATCTGAGGGATATGACAAGAGACTCAGTGGGTTCCATACGTTTATGGGTAATAAATAATAGAATGTTATTATACATTATCAAATTATTGAAGATGGTTGTGAAGATGGTCTTGTTCATTATTAGTAACGTCACAGGGAACGTTCATTCAAATTAAATCTATTGTGAGTAGTGTAGTGAGCGTGTTGTTGATTTCTACAAGAATCTGATTATTATTATTTATTATTGTGTTTGCCTGTTGTTACTGAGGGAGTGTTGTTGTTGTTATTGACAGTGTTACTGTTGTTGTTAGTGATGGAGTGTTGTTGTTGTTGTTATTGACAGTGTTACTGTTGTTGTTGTAGTTACTGACGGAGTGTTGTTTTTACTGATAGTGTTGTTGTTATTGACAGAGTGTGTTACTGTTGTGTAGGTGCAGGCCCAGGTGGTGGAGGTTGTTGTTATTGACAGTGTGTTGTTGTTGTTGACAGTGTGTTGTTGTTGTGTAGGTGCAGGCCCAGGTGGTGGAGGTTGTTGTTATTGTTGTTGTTATTGACAGTGTGTTGTTGTTGTTGTTGTTATTGACAGTGTGTTGTTGTTATTGACAGTGTGTTGTTGTTGTTGTTATTGACAGTGTGTTGTTTTTGTTGTTGTTATTGACAGTGTGTTGTTTTTGTTATTGACAGTGTGTTGTTGTTATTGACAGTGTGTTGTTATTATTATTGACAGTGTGTTGTTGTTGTTATTGACAGTGTGTTGTTGTTGTTGTTGACAGTGTGTTGTTGTTGTTGACAGTGTGTTGTTGTTGTTGTTGTTATTGACAGTGTGTTGTTGTTGTTATTATTATTGACAGTGTGTTGTTGTTGTTGTTATTGACAGTGTGTTGTTGTTGTTATTGACAGTGTGTTGTTTTTGTTATTATTATTGACAGTGTGTTGTTGTTGTTGTTATTGACAGTGTGTTGTTGTTATTGACAGTGTGTTGTTGTTGTTATTGACAGTGTGTTGTTGTTGTTGTTGACAGTGTGTTGTTGTTGTTGTTATTGACAGTGTGTTGTTGTTGTTATTATTATTGACAGTGTGTTGTTGTTATTGACAGTGTGTTGTTGTTGTTGTGTAGGTGTGGGCTGAGGTCGTGGAGGTTGTTGTTGTTATTGACAGTGTGTTGTTGTTGTTCTTATTGACAGTGTGTTGTTGTTGTTGTTGTTATTGACAGTGTGTTGTTGTTGTTATTATTATTGACAGTGTGTTGTTGTTGTTATTGACAGTGTGTTGTTGTTGTTGTTATTGACAGTGTGTTGTTGTTGTTGTTATTGACAGTGTGTTGTTGTTGTTGTTATTGACAGTGTGTTGTTTTTGTTGTTATTGACAGTGTGTTGTTGTTGTTATTGACAGTGTGTTGTTGTTGTTGTTGACAGTGTGTTGTTGTTGTTGTTATTGACAGTGTGTTGTTGTTGTTATTATTATTGACAGTGTGTTGTTGTTATTGACAGTGTGTTGTTGTTGTTGTGTAGGTGTGGGCTGAGGTCGTGGAGGTTGTTGTTGTTATTGACAGTGTGTTGTTGTTGTTCTTATTGACAGTGTGTTGTTGTTGTTGTTGTTATTGACAGTGTGTTGTTGTTGTTGTGTAGGTGCGGGCTGAGGTGGTGGAGGTTGTTGTTGTTATTGACAGTGTGTTGTTGTTGTTGTTGTTGTTGTTGTGTAGGTGCGGGCTGAGGTGGTGGAGGTTGTTGTTGTTGTTATTGACAGTGTGTGGTTGTTGTTGTTATTGACAGTGTGTTGTTGTTGTTGTTGTAGGTGCGGGCTGAGGTGGTGGGGGTTGTTGTTGTTATTGACAGTGTGTTGTTGTTGTTGTTGTTGTTGTGTAGGTGCGGGCTGAGGTGGTGGAGGTTGTTGTTGTTATTGACAGTGTGTTGTTGTTGTTGTTGTTGTGTAGGTGCGGGCTGAGGTGGTGGAGGTTGTTGTTGTTATTGACAGTGTGTTGTTGTTGTTGTTATTGACAGTGTGTTGTTGTTGTTGTTATTGACAGTGTGTTGTTGTTGTTGTTGTGTAGGTGCGGGCTGAGGTGGTGGAGGTTGTTGTTGTTATTGACAGTGTGTTGTTGTTGTTGTTGTTGTTGTTGTGTAGGTGCGGGCTGAGGTGGTGGAGGTTGTTGTTGTTGTTGTTGTTGTTATTGACAGTGTGTTGTTGTTGTTATTGACAGTGTGTTGTTGTTGTTATTGACAGTGTGTTGTTGTTGTTATTGACAGTGTGTTGTTGTTGTTGTTGTGTAGGTGTGGGCTGAGGTGGTGGAGGTTGTTGTTGTTGTTATTGACAGTGTGTTGTTGTTGTTGTTGTTGTTGTGTAGGTGCGGGCTGAGGTGGTGGAGGACGTCTACACCTCCCGTAAGAAGCAGCATCAAACCATGATGCATTATTTCTGTTCCCTGAACACACTGCAGTACAAGAAGAAGACGGCTTTACTGGAACCACTGCTGGGATACATGCAGGCCCAGGTACACACACACACACACACACACACACACACACACACACACACAACCTCAACACACACACACACACACACACACACAACCTCAACACACACACACACACACACACAACCTCAACACACACACACACACACACACAACCTCAACACACACACACACACAACCTCAACACACACACACACAACCTCAACACACACACAACCTCAACACACACACGCACAACCTCAACACACACACAACCTCAACACACAACCTCAACACACAACCTCAACACACAACCTCAACACACACAACCTCAACACACACACAACCTCAACACACAACCTCAACACACACAACCTCAACACACACACACGCACAACCTCAACACGCACACACACACACAACCTCAACACACACACACACACACACCCTGCCCACTAGATCAGACTGACCTTGAATCCTGAGTTTCTCTCATATCTGTGACAGTAAACCAACTGAGGGTTTTTACACTGAGGACATAAAAAAACTACAAATGCAACTTAACTTTTTAAAATTCTATTGATGATTAATTGGGAAAATATTCATCTGTTTAATCAAATGTTAGACACCTGTTGACTTCTTCCTGGAGGATGTTCAGAGATTTAACAACAAATCAACCTCAGAAACACTGAATCCTACATTTCCCATGATGCTGCTTGATGGTCTCCTCTGTTAGCCCCTCCCTCCCTGTTAAATTCCCACACCCTTTAAACTGCAGAGTGGTTTATTGTAGCTGCTCGAGGAGAATCGATGATATCCGCACATACATGAACACACAGCATCACTAATCCATTCTGGAGCTGACAGCCACAGCAGGCTGCTGCAGGGTTAACTATCAGAGTCTAAACAAGGAGCCACCTTCACCTTCATCGTCTGGTCCCTCAGCACATGACGTCTGGACGTGTCCCTGAACGCACCACAGCCGTCTCTGAGTGGCCTTCACTGACTCACACACACTTATCAAAGATGGAGTAGTAGGAAATGAATGTGATGCATCTGACTCAGAAACAACAAATTACAAGTGATGGAAAATGAAGCTTTTGAGACAGTTCCAGTGACCTCTAGTGGCAAAATGCAGGACTGCAGTGGGTTTAAAGGACCTTTACTTTGAAAATTCTTTGATGGACACACACTGAAGTCTAGTTTATTCTCCTAAAGTCTAGTTTATTCTCCTAAAGTCTAGTTTATTCTTCTAAAGTCTAGTTTATTCTTCTAAAGTCTAGTTTATTCTCCTAAAGTCTAGTTTATTCTCCTAAAGTCTAGTTTATTTTTCTAAAGTCTAGTTTATTCATCTAAAGTCTAGTTTATTCTCCTAAAGTCTAGTTTATTCTTCTAAAGTCTAGTTTATTCTCCTAAAGTCTAGTTTATTCTCCTAAAGTCTAGTTTATTCTCCTAAAGTCTAGTTTATTTTTCTAAAGTCTAGTTTATTCATCTAAAGTCTAGTTTATTCTTCTAAAGTCTAGTTTATTCTCCTAAAGTCTAGTTTATTCTTCTAAAGTCTAGTTTATTCTCCTAAAGTCTAGTTTATTCTTCTAAAGTCTAGTTTATTCTCCTAAAGTCTAGTTTATTTTTCTAAAGTCTAGTTTATTCATCTAAAGTCTAGTTTATTCTCCTAAAGTCTAGTTTATTCTTCTAAAGTCTAGTTTATTCTCCTAAAGTCTAGTTTATTTTTCTAAAGTCTAGTTTATTCATCTAAAGTCTAGTTTATTTTTCTAAAGTCTAGTTTATTCATCTAAAGTCGAGTTTATTCATCTAAAGTCGAGTTTATTCTCCTAAAGTCTAGTTTATTCTCCTAAAGTCTAGTTTATTCTACTAAAGTCTAGTTTATTCTACTAAAGTCTAGTTTATTCTACTAAAGTCTAGTTTATTCTTCTAAAGTCTAGTTTATTCTTCTAAAGTCTAGTTTATTCTTCTAAAGTCTAGTTTATTCTCCTAAAGTCTAGTTTATTCTTCTAAAGTCTAGTTTATTCTCCTAAAGTCTAGCTTATTTTTCTAAAGTCTAGTTTATTCATCTAAAGTCTAGTTTATTCTCCTAAAGTCTAGTTTATTCTTCTAAAGTCTAGTTTATTCTCCTAAAGTCTAGTTTATTCTCCTAAAGTCTAGTTTATTCTCCTAAAGTCTAGTTTATTTTTCTAAAGTCTAGTTTATTCTTCTAAAGTCTAGTTTATTCTCCTAAAGTCTAGTTTATTCTTCTAAAGTCTAGTTTATTCTCCTAAAGTGTAGTTTATTCTTCTAAAGTCTAGTTTATTCTCCTAAAGTCTAGTTTATTTTTCTAAAGTCTAGTTTATTTTTCTAAAGTCTAGTTTATTCATCTAAAGTCTAGTTTATTCTTCTAAAGTCTAGTTTATTCTCCTAAAGTCTAGTTTATTCTCCTAAAGTCTAGTTTATTCTCCTAAAGTCTAGTTTATTCTCCTAAAGTCTAGTTTATTCTACTAAAGTCTAGTTTATTCTACTAAAGTCTAGTTTATTCTACTAAAGTCTAGTTTATTCTTCTAAAGTCTAGTTTATTCTCCTAAAGTCTAGTTTATTCTTCTAAAGTCTAGTTTATTCTTCTAAAGTCTAGTTTATTCTTCTAAAGTCTAGTTTATTCTCCTAAAGTCTAGTTTATTCTACTAAAGTCTAGTTTATTCTTCTAAAGTCTAGTTTATTAATCTAAAGTCTAGTTTATTCTCCTAAAGTCTAGTTTATTCTCCTAAAGTCTAGTTTATTGTCCTAAAGTCTAGTTTATTCTCCTAAAGTCTAGTTTATTCTTCTAAAGTCTAGTTTATTCTCCTAAAGTCTAGTTTATTCTCCTAAAGTCTAGTTTATTCTTCTAAAGTCTAGTTTATTCTCCTAAAGTCTAGTTTATTCTTCTAAAGTCTAGTTTATTCTTCTAAAGTCTAGTTTATTCTCCTAAAGTCTAGTTTATTCTCCTAAAGTCTAGTTTATTCTCCTAAAGTCTAGTTTATTCTCCTAAAGTCTAGTTTATTCTCCTAAAGTCTAGTTTATTCTTCTAAAGTCTAGTTTATCCTTCTAAAGTCTAGTTTATTCTCCTAAAGTCTAGTTTATTCTTCTAAAGTCTAGTTTATCCTTCTAAAGTCTAGTTTATTCTTCTAAAGTCTAGTTTATTCTCCTAAAGTCTAGTTTATTCTACTAAAGTCTAGTTTATTCTACTAAAGTCTAGTTTATTCTCCTAAAGTCTAGTTTATTCTCCTAAAGTCTAGTTTATTCTCCTAAAGTCTAGTTTATCCTCCTAAAGTCTAGTTTATTCTCCTAAAGTCTAGTTTATCCTCCTAAAGTCTAGTTTATTCTCCTAAAGTCTAGTTTATTCTCCTAAAGTCTAGTTTATTCTCCTAAAGTCTAGTTTATTCTCCTAAAGTCTAGTTTATTCTTCTAAAGTCTAGTTTATCCTTCTAAAGTCTAGTTTATTCTTCTAAAGTCTAGTTTATTCATCTAAAGTCTAGTTTATTCATCTAAAGTCTAGTTTATTCTCCTAAAGTCTAGTTTATTCTCCTAAAGTCTAGTTTATTCTCCTAAAGTCTAGTTTATTCTCCTAAAGTCTAGTTTATTCTACTAAAGTCTAGTTTATTCTTCTAAAGTCTAGTTTATTCATCTAAAGTCTAGTTTATTCTTCTAAAGTCTAGTTTATTCTCCTAAAGTCTAGTTTATTCTTCTAAAGTCTAGTTTATTCTTCTAAAGTCTAGTTTATTCTCCTAAAGTCTAGTTTATTCTCCTAAAGTCTAG
Organism: Lepturacanthus savala; assembly: GCA_030544235.1. Lineage (NCBI taxonomy): Eukaryota > Metazoa > Chordata > Actinopteri > Scombriformes > Trichiuridae > Lepturacanthus > Lepturacanthus savala. Next base: position 37,861,833 of record CM060463.1, read on the forward strand.
TTTATTCTCCTAAAGTCTAGTTTATTCTCCTAAAGTCTAGTTTATTCTACTAAAGTCTAGTTTATTCTTCTAAAGTCTAGTTTATTCTTCTAAAGTCTAGTTTATTCTCCTAAAGTCTAGTTTATTCTACTAAAGTCTAGTTTATTCTGCTAAAGTCTAGTTTATTCTACTAAAGTCTAGTTTATTCTACTAAAGTCTAGTTTATGTCATATGTCACATGATTTATTTATTTTTCACATCATCAGAAATCAAAGAAAGTAGAAACCTGTTCCTGCTGCTGCTCTTAATCTGTGTCTTTGTGTTTTGTGCAGATCAGTTTTTTTAAACTGGGCTCAGAAAACCTCAGCCAGCAGTGGGAGGACTTCCTGGGAACCATAGGAACCAGTGTCCAGAAGTAAGAACACACACACACAGACACACACACACACACACACAGACACACACACAGACACACACACACAGACACACACACACAGACACACACACACACACACACACACACACACAAGCTTGCATCATATGTTAAAGTGCAGCAATGTGTGTATGGTGTGTGTGTGCTGTGTGTGTGTGTGTGTGTGTGTGTGTGTGGCCTGTGTGTGTGTGTGTGTGTGTGTGTGTGTGTGTGTGTGGTGTGTGTGTGTGTGTGTGTGTGTGTGTGTGTGTAGTGTGCGTAGGGAGATGGAGGAGGAGGTGGGTCAGATGCAGCAGACCATCCAGCAGATGGAGATGTCATGTGACTCTCTGTACACACCATGTGACCCTGACCCCGCCCACTCACCTGTCTGCCGCAACCTGACCAGGAAGCAGGGCTACCTGTACATTCGCAAGTAAGACACACACACACACACACGCCTCGTGTGTGACATCCCTGTGTGTGTGTGTGTGTTATATTCCTGTGTGTGTGCTATATTCCTGTGTGTGTTATATTCCTGTGTGTGTGTGATATTCCTGTGTGTGTGTGTGTGTGTGTGTGTGTGTGTGTGTGATATTCCTGTGTGTGTGTGTGTGTGTGTTATATTCCTGTGTGTGTGTCACATCCCTGTGTGTGTGTGTGTTATATTCGTGTGTGTGTGTGTGTGTGTGTGTGTGTGTGTGTGTGTGTGTGTGTGTGTGTGTGTGTGTGTGTGTGTGTGTGTGTGTGTGTGTGTGTGTGTGTGTGTGTGTGTGTGTGTGTGTGTGTGTGTGTGTGTCTTACATCCGTGTGTGTGTGTGTGTGTGTGTGTGTGTGTGTGATGTTCCTGTGTGTGTGTGTGTTACATCCCTGTGTGTGTGTTATATTCCTGTGTGTGTGTTATATTCCTGTGTGTGTGTTACATCCCTCTGTGTGTGTGTGTGTGTGTGTGTGATGTTCCTGTGTGTGTGTGTGTTACATCCCTGTGTGTGTGTTATATTCCTGTGTGTGTGTTACATCCCTCTGTGTGTGTGTGTTACATCCCTGTGTGTGTGTGTGTGTTACATCCCTGTGTGTGTGTGTGTGTGTGATGTTCCTGTGTGTGTGTGTTACATCCCTGTGTGTGTGTGTGTGATGTTCCTGTGTGTGTGTGTTACATCCCTGTGTGTGTGTGTTACATCCCTGTGTGTGTGTGATGTTCCTGTGTGTGTGTGTTACATCCCTGTGTGTGTGTGTTACATCCCTGTGTGTGTGTGTGTGTGTGTGTGTTACATCCCTGTGTGTGTGTGTGTGTGTGTGTGATGTTACTGTGTGTGTTACATCCCTGTGTGTGTGTGTGTGTCTGTCAGTAAGACAGGCCTGGTGTCGTCCTCCTGGGATCGTCAGTACTTCTTCACCCAGGGAGGTAACCTGATGCAGCAGGGTCGTGGTGAGGTGGCTGGAGGTCTGGTGACGGACCTGGACAACTCCTCCGTCATGGCGGTGGACAGCGACGACCGACGCTTCTGCTTCCAGGTCACGTCCTTCGACGGCAAGAAGTGAGAGGACGGCTTTATTTACCCTTGACTGCAGGAAACACTCATTTCCTGGTGTAATAATGCATTAATCAGCTCCTACCAGTGATGTTAACCCTTTATTTCTGTTGTCAGAGTGGTGACGCTGCAGGCAGAGAGCAGGAAGGACTGTGAGGAGGTGAGAGCTGCTGCTGTTGGCTGGTTTATTGTTGTTGGCTTCCTGCTCTGATGAAGAGTAAACTAGACTTTAAAAGTATAATCTAGACTTTAGTAGAATAAACTAGACTTTAGAAGAATAAACCAGACTTTAGTAGAATAAACTAGACTTTAGAAGAATAAACTAGACTTTAGAAGAATAAACCAGACTTTAGTAGAATAAACTAGACTTTAGTAGAATAAACCAGACTTTAGTAGAATAAACTAGACTTTAGAAGAATAAACTAGACTTTAGGAGAATAAACTAGACTTTAGGAGAATAAACTAGACTTTAGGAGAATAAACTAGACTTTAGTAGAATAAACTAGACTTTAGGAGAATAAACTAGACTTTAGGAGAATAAACTAGACTTTAAAAGAATAAACTAGACTTTAAAAGAATAAACTAGACTTTAGAAGAATAAACTAGACTTTAGAAGAATAAACTAGACTTTAGGAGAATAAACTAGACTTTAGGAGAATAAACTAGACTTTAGAAGAATAAACTAGACTTTAGAAGAATAAACTAGACTTTAGAAGAATAAACTAGACTTTAGTAGAATAAACTAGACTTTAGGAGAATAAACTAGACTTTAAAAGAATAAACTAGACTTTAAAAGAATAAACTAGACTTTAGAAGAATAAACTAGACTTTAGAAGTATAATCTAGACTTTAGAAGTATAATCTAGACTTTAGTAGAATAATCCAGACTTTAGAAGTGTAATCTAGACTTTAGAAGTATAATCTGGACTTTAGAAGTATAATCTAGACTTTAGTAGAATAATCCAGACTTTAGAAGTGTAATCTAGACTTTAGAAGTATAATCTAGACTTTAGTAGAATAAACTAGACTTTAGAAGAATAAACCAGACTTTAGAAGTGTAATCTAGACTTTAGAAGTATAATCTAGACTTTAGTAGAATAATCCAGACTTTAGAAGTGTAATCTAGACTTTAGAAGTATAATCTGGACTTTAGAAGTATAATCTAGACTTTAGTAGAATAATCCAGACTTTAGAAGTGTAATCTAGACTTTAGAAGTATAATCTAGACTTTAGTAGAATAAACTAGACTTTAGTAGAATAATCCAGACTTTAGAAGTATAATCTAGACTTTAGTAGAATAAACTAGACTTTAGAAGTATAATCTGGACTTTAGAAGTATAATCTAGACTTTAGTAGAATAATCCAGACTTTAGAAGTATAATCTAGACTTTAGTAGAATAAACTAGACTTTAGTAGAATAATCCAGACTTTAGAAGTATAATCTAGACTTTAGTAGAATAATCCAGACTTTAGAAGTGTAATCCAGACTTTAGAAGTATAATCTGGACTTCCCTCTGTCTCCTCTTCCTCCTCCAGTGGATCTCCACCATCAACAACATCTCTAAGAGGATCTACCTGAGTGAGAACGCTGAGGTCAGTGTCTGTCCTCCTCAACTTCACCAGATAATTCCAGACCTCACATTCACACTGTGTTAAATATGTGTTTAAATGCAGCTTCATCATGTTGTTTTATGAAATGGAAAAAAAGGAAAAAAATAAAATCTGTTATGTTCCTATTGGCTGAAGCTAACGGTGCTGTGTTCCTATTGGCTGAAGCTAACGATGCTGTGTTCCTATTGGCTGAAGCTAACAGTGCTGTGTTCCTATTGGCTGAAGCTAACGATGCTGTGTTCCTATTGGCTGAAGCTAACGATGCTGTGTTCCTATTGGCTGAAGCTAACGATGCTGTGTTCCTATTGGCTGAAGCTAACAGTGCTGTGTTCCTATTGGCTGAAGCTAACGATGCTGTGTTCCTATTGGCTGAAGCTAACGATGCTGTGTTCCTATTGACTGAAGCTAACGATGCTGTGTTCCTATTGACTGAAGCTAACGATGCTGTGTTCCTATTGGCTGAAGCTAACGATGCTGTGTTCCTATTGACTGAAGCTAACGATGCTGTGTTCCTATTGACTGAAGCTAACGATGCTGTGTTCCTATTGACTGAAGCTAACGATGCTGTGTTCCTATTGGCAGGAGCTGGCAGCCAGAGTGAACCAATCAGCTCTTGAAGCTGTGACGCCGTCACCCGTCCTTCCAACAGAGACATGAGAGCATGAGACCCAGCAGGTAGGTGTGTGTGTGTGTGTGAGAGAGAGAGAGAGTGTTAGTGTGTGTGTGTGTGGTCAGTTTACATGCAACAACACAGCTGGACGGTGATTGTCATGGTGTAATGTCATGGTCCCTCTCTCTCTCTCTCCCTCTCTCTCTCTCCCTCTCTCTCTCTCTCTCCCCCTTCCTCTCTCTCTCTCTCTCTCTCCATCTCTCTCTCTCTCTCCCTCTCTCTCTCTCCCTCTCTCTCTCTCTCTCTCCATCTCTCTCTCTCTCTCTCTCTCTCCATCTCTCTCTCTCTCTCTCTCTCTCCATCTCTCTCTCTCCATCTCTCTCTCTCTCTCCAGTAAAGGCCGTGCGGGGCGAGCGAGCAGCATCAGTTCTGTGGGTTCTGAGCCGTCTCCAGCTCTATCTGTCCTCTCATTGGACGCTCTGGTTGCCCCGGATACGCCCATCCAGTTTGACATCATCTCCCCCGTCAGTGAAGACAGTTCAGGACAAGGGAAGACTGCAGCCCAGACCGGCAGGTGTGTGTGTGTGTGTGTGTGTGTGTGTGTGCGTGAGTGTGTGCGTGAGTGTGAGTGTGTGCGTGAGTGTGTGTGTGTGCGTGCGTGTGTGTGTGTGTGTGCGTGTGTGTGCGTGCGCGAAGCCTCAACATTTTAAAATATCATCAGGTCAGTTTACAGATTCTAAAAAGACTCTTTTTAAGAACTTATTGTTTTTCATGGAGATATTTAGTGTTTTATTAGTTGAGGATTTCAGATGTTTCTCTGAGAATCTGTGCTCAAATATTTAGTGTGTGTGTGTGTGTGTGTGTGTGTGTGTGTGTGTGTGTGTGTGTGTGTGTGTGTGTGTGTGTGTGTGTGTGTGTGTGTGTGTGTGTGTGTGTGTGTGGTGTGTGTGTGTGTGTGTGTGTGTGTGTGTGTGTGTGTGTGTGTGTGTGTGTGTGTGTACAGAAGGAGTAATCCATTTGGAGAGTCAGGTGACAGCACATCAGAAGACACTGAAGGTATCATGTGTGTCTTGATTTCCTCATTATTCTCTGTTATAAATCCATTGTAATTAATCTATTAACATTGTAATTAATCTATTAACATTGTAATTAATCTATTAATATTGTAATTAATCTATTAACATTGTAATTAATCTATTAACATTTAATTTCCTGCAGACAGTTACTGTGTGTGTGTAGAATTATTCAACAATTACTAAACACATTGTTTTCCATTCAGCAGCGTTTGTGTGTGTGTGTGTGTGTGTTATATTACATCCACATACATTAATATAACCCACCTGACCCCCCCCCCCCTCCCTAAATGATGAATATTAAGTAACAGTGAAATAAAAGCCTGCCCCCTGTCCTCCAGGACTTACAGCTCTGGTTGTCCTCCTTCTGTCCAGACTCCATCCTCCACCAGCTCTTCATCGTTCGCTTCCTGGGCTCCATGGCGGTGAAAAGTGCTGAGTCAGCAGACGTCATCCCTGAGACCATGAGGCAGATCCTGGCAGCCAGAGCCATCCACAACATCTTCAGGATGACGGAGTCCCACCTGCTGGTCACCTGTGACTGTCTCAAGTAGGAACTGGACCCTCTGGACACACTGATCTAGATCATATCAGGGAGTTACACTATGTATTATTCTGTCTATTTATTATTATTATTATTATAATAGGAAATAATAATAATAATAGGTGGCGGCCCAGATTTGGCCCCGGACCTTGGGTTGGACACATATAGTTAATACCAGTGGTTCTCTAATGGGGGTCTGCCTCCCCCTGGTGGTACGTGGAGGTACTGCAGGGGGTTCAGTGTCCCCCTGGTGGTACGTGGAGGTACTGCAGGGGGTTCAGTGTCCCCCTGGTGGTACGTGGAGGTACTGCAGGGGGTTCAGTGTCCCCCTGGTGGTACGTGGAGGTACTGCAGGGTGGTGTCTGTCTCCCCCTGGTGGTATGTGGAGGTACTGCAGGTGGAGTCTGCCTCCCCCTGGTGGTACGTGGAGGTACTGCAGGGGGGGGGGGGGGTCAGTGTCCCCTGGTGGTACGTGGAGGTACTGCAGGTGGAGTCTGCCTCCCCCTGGTGGTACGTGGAGGTACTGCAGGTGGAGTCTGCCTCCCCCTGGTGGTACGTGGAGGTACTGCAGGGGGTCTGCCTCCCCCCTGGTGGTACGTGGAGGTACTGCAGGGGGGGGGTCAGTGTCCCCCTGGTGGTATGTGGAGGTACTGCAGGGCTCCATGAAGCTTTTATGTTTGTTCATCCACTGAATTTTAGATTCACTATTTAATTTTATTATCCTCTCCTCCCCCGACCAAGTTAGTTTGACCCATTAATCCAGCGTCACTCGTCTCCTAAACAGTCTATGCTCGTTAACAACCTGCCGTTACCATGACAACGCACTCCTAATGATGGAGATGTGGCTAAGGATGAAAATACAGATAAACAAGTGAAAAGGAAAGTGATTCTGTGTAATTATTTCTTTTTTTATCCTAAAAGAGGTAAAGGTGATGATTAACTCATACATGTATTTCTACAACACATTGTAGTTATTCATGTATATCGTTTTATTTCCTACCAGACCAATATACATTTATCATTCTACATATTTGAGTTTTGACTGGTTTGATGTTTCCTGAAGTCACTGTGTTGAAATATGAATGAATTTACAGCTGCACAGATACAAGATGTTCAGCTTTAATAAGTCAGACACTGTTTTAGGGGAACTTGATTAAAATAATATTTCAAAGAGGAAACATCACTGAACCACTGATCTATACTAATGATGTTGTTGTTGTTTTATCCTCAGACTCATTGACCCTCAGACACAAGTCACTCGACTCAGGGTAGGATTCAGTTATCAGTCAGCTTCATGTGTGTGTTCTACTCATGTGTGTGTGTTCTACTCATGTGTGTGTGTTCTACTCATGTGTGTGTGTTCTACTCATGTGTGTGTGTTCTACTCATGTGTGTGTTCTACTCATGTGTGTGTGTGTTCTACTCATGTGTGTGTGTTGGTTCTACTCATGTGTGTGTGTGTTCTACTCGTGTGTGTGTGTTCTACTCATGTGTGTGTGTGTTCTTCTCATGTGGTGTTGTGTTCTACTCATGTGTGTGTTCTACTCATGTGTGTGTTCTACTCATGTGTGTGTGTTCTACTCGTGTGTGTGTGTTCTACTCATGTGTGTGTGTTCTACTCGTGTGTGTGTGTGTTCTACTCATGTGTGTGTTCTACTCATGTGTGTGTTCTACTAATGTGTGTGTTCTACTCATGTGTGTGTTCTACTCATGTGTGTGTTCTACTCATGTGTGTGTGTTCTACTCATGTGTGTGTTCTCTGTGTAGTTCCCTCTGTCCAGTGTGGTCCAGTGTTCATCACATCAGGACAACAAGAGACTGTTTGGGTTCGTTCTGAACGCAGCAGGAGGGAAAGCTGTCTGCTACATCTTTGAGTCCAACAATGATGGAGAGAAGGTAGAATATATATTACTGTTATATCTGTCTATGACTGTTATATCAGTTATATCAGTGTAATAACTGTGTAATAACATGTTCTGTAGATCTGTGACAGCATTGGACTGGCCAAGCAGATCGCCTTCCACTCTGAGATGGTGAGACAGGTTCAGATCTTCCTGCTGGTTCCTGTTTCCAGGTCATTAATTGAATGGAATTGAGTGTGTTTTCTGTGTGTGTGTGTGTGGTGTGTGGTGTGTGGTGTGTGTGTGTGGTGTGTGTGTGTGTGTGTGGTGTGTGTGTGTGTGGTGTGTGCGGTGTGTGTGTGTGTGTGTGTGTGTGTGTGTGTGGTGTGTGTGTGTGTGTGGTGTGTGCGGTGTGTGCTGTGTGGTGTGTGGTGTGTGGTGTGTGTGTTTGTGTGTGTGTGTGTGTGTGTGTGTGTGGTGTAGGACCGTAAGGCCATGGAGAAGAGGAAGGAGGAGGACAAGGCCAAGGAGAAGCAGCAGGAGGAGCTCAGCAAGCAGAAACAGATAGAGAAGGTGACTTTACTTCATGACCTGACACATGACGTGACCTTTGACCCTCATTCAGGACCCAGGTTTTCCAGGGGAACCGTTACAGCATCTAAATCTACATTTGTTGATTTTGTGAGGCTGCAACAGAACTAGTGAATCATCATGTACAAATTTACAAATCACATGATTAATTAATTAACAAAACAGCTGATTTGATGTCAACCTGCCTGGTTCATTAAAGGTAAACAACAATCAGCTGATCGTCTGACCGGCCGTGTTTTTCTTCATGTTGTTCAGGATCTGGAGGAGCAGAGTCGTCTGATCGCCGCCTCCAGCCGCTGCTCCAACCCGCCCTCCTCTGACGGACAGTTCCTGGTGCTCAGCAACAGCCAATCAGAGGACAGCGACGCCGGCGAGGAGGGGAAGAAGAAAGGCGAGTCCGAAGCCTAACGACACGCAGGAGGACGCATGTTTGTCCAGCCGGGAGAGTCCCAGCTGCTACTGCTGAAGCTACGGCTCAGGACCCAGAGGAGGCAGCAGCGCCCGCCCGCCAGGGCTGCCCCGGGCTGGAAAACATGCGTCCCCTCGCTGCCGGACTCTAGAAACGAAGGATAAATGAAACGCACCCTCGCTGTTAGAGGAGGAGGAGGGGTCACAGACTGGTGTTCTACTCTGTGTGTAAAACCTGCTGCTTTTCTACACACAAACTGACGCAAATCTACATTAACACGCCCCTTCCTGCTTTATTTTCTAACAGTAACGACACAGCATGAGAGGAATCATCAACCAGCAGCTGAAGCTGACCTGGCACAAAACACAGATTTACACACAGTCACGTCCTCTCTGGGAGGAAACAGCTGTTTTCTATTAAAATGACAGGAATATAATGTAAAACAAAAAGAGACTTTTATTTTGAAGAGTCCCACTTTTAGAGCATCCTTCCTCCGAGGTCGTCTCGTCCCTGGTTTAAATGAACTCATCATCACTAAATCTCCACTTTCTGTCATTTAATCATCACGGAGCTGCAGGTTGAGCTGAATCTGGTTTAAATTAACGTTTATTTATCTGTCATCACTTCCTGTTCCTCAACCTCAGCCTCCGACAGGACAACCAATCAACACGCACTTCACTTCAACACGCATCTAAAACAAGAATAATTAGTTTAAACGCGTTAACTTCAGCCCAGAATCATCACTTATTGACCTTTGGAGTGTGTTGTAACCTGGAAACACAAATATCACAGGAGCTGCTGTTGCTTCATACAAAAAACAACACAAACACTGATATTGACAATTAAATGCTGAATATTGATCAGCTGAACTCCTGGTCCGTCTGGGTCAAAGGTCAACTCCACTTCAACACTTTATCTCCTTTCCCTCGTTGCTCAATAATAGAATGAAACTCTTCTTCTTTCTTCCTGTAACTGCTCTAATATTCTAGTATAATGCAGATAGCATTAGCTTCAGTTCTAAGCGTGTTATTAGCATGTTGTCAGGGCGGGAGCCAACATGGCCGCCACAGAGAAATGTGACGGTTTAAATCAGAAGAGCAGCAGACGACCCAGAGTTTATTTTATTCTGTTCATTTAGACATTTCCAGTAAAATGAGACGTGTGTAATTCTGCTTCTGTTGCTCAGAACATGAACATTTGCATGAAAAGTTGTGCTCGTTGACATGAATGTGAGCCGGTTCTACGTCTAAAGGGAGCTGAAGAGTTGCTGCTGCTTCTCTTCGTGTGTTCAACGCGTGAATCACTGACGTCTGATGTTTCAGGAAGTCACAATCTCTGATTCATCTTTTTGTTTTTTAGGGAGAAAGTTAAATAAAAAGGAAGCTGTCGACGTTTTAAACATCCTGATGTTTTATCTTAAACAGCCAATCAGAGGCAGCGACTTCCTGTGTTTATCTCCGGTTTTTGTTTGGGGCCTTTTTATGTTTTTCAGTGTTTTTTTTTATTTTTTTAATCTGCCTTCATCCATAAAGATCCACAATAATGTCTAATCTAAAAACTCCAGCTTCCGTTCCAAGTTTATAGAACAAGAGATGTCAGATATGTGTGAAGCCACAGAACAGCAGCCAAACGTCTTCATCCAGCTGTGGAGGACGCCACATGTGGCTGAGGTGAAGGACTCGTGTTGGTGAAGCTGCACTTTACTGACGCAGAAAAACACAGCGGATCCATGATGTTGATGTGTAAATATGTTAAAGTGATTGATGTTCCAGTGTCATAAATAATAATAAAACTGCTTTTCAGTGATAAATAAAAAGCACTAACTCCACCACACGGCTCCGTCTGATGATGATTTCACATCCACACGTTGAGACTTTTCAGGAAGGTTTTGCAAATTAAATTAAAAACATATTGAAAAAACAATATTGGTTGCTGGGTGGTTGCTAGGGCTTTGACTTTTACCCAAAAATCATATTCGAAGTTCATTTGTTTATTGATATTAATATTCTAATATTTAATAATATTTAGACCATCAGATACCTTCACTAAGACCAATATTGGTATCAACTTGCAGTTATACCTGGTCTGTCCACCAGGTGGCAGCGTTTCCCACACTTTTTTAGCCACGCCCCCCTACCTATATCCCACCTGGTTGACACACCCCTTATTTCACACCTTCTAAAAAACACAACTAAATGTATTAAAGCAGATGTTTAATTCAACCAGAACACACAAATATGAATTGAAAACAACTGTTTACAGGAAAACATTTACAAAAAATCAGGTTTGAATATTAACGGCTGCCTAATATTCCTTCGAATATCTCTAATTGTTGGTTGGTTGATTATTAATTATAATCAATATTTAGTAAAATCTCATTTACAAAACTATTCAGACCCTTTTCTGTGCCACTGGTTTAATTATCAAAGTATTATAAACTGTATAGATTGGACTAATATTAATAAGCTGCACACCTCAGTCTATAAGATCCAAGGAACTATTTCTATCAGCCATTAAATCTTAGATAATAATTTACAGTACATTCATTATTAATTAAGCCAAATCTCCACTATATAAAATAAAGTAATGACATTCTACAAGCTGAGAGAACTGGTTTAAATTCAAAAGAATCCAAATATATAATTATTTTTACTCATCTTCTGCTTCCTTTTTATCCTTTAGTGACATTTCACATTAAAACTGCATTACATCTACTCATAACTTAGTTAAATCAGAACAGACTTCATATAGCTGCATTGTCTTAATTATCAACATTAATCAGACTGACTTCCTTTATTACAGATTCACCAAAATGCACAAAGAAATATATTAAAATCTGTAGTATCTGTATTGTGCTGAAAAGTAACACAGAAAAGTCAATGAAAACCAGAGAATAATTGATGATTTTTGAGCATGATTCATGTACATGTACAGTAGATTTAACCAAAGTTAGTACTTGTTTTTTAAGAATAATATACTATATACAAATATTATGTAGTATGACATTAGAACATTAGGACTCAACATAAGTTGATCCCTGTAAGAAATAACATGAAGAAATGCAGTAGAAGTAATTAGTAAAGTTAGTAAAGTAAAAAAAAAAAAGTAAAAGTAAAAATAAGTAAAGTAGGCGACTTATTTTTTGCTGGAATTGCACCATAATTCATACAAATCTTTCTGTATATTGTAAATAAAGGTTCGGGAAAATCCAGACCGCTCCTGAAGCTCTCAGCCAATCACAGCTCATTTCAGAAAGTGCGGGAAGGTCTCAGCCAATCACAGCTCATTACAGAAAGTGCGGGAAGGTCTCAGCCAATCACATCTCATTTGGTGGTGGTTGTGGTGCCGTTCGACTCCGTTGCGCATGCGCACAACTCCAGAAACTTGGTAATAGGGACCGTAATGGCGGAAGACTCAAATATCGTAATTTCAGAATTGGTAACAAAAGCTTATTCAGCTAAACAATGAAACGAGGAAATCAAAAGACGCCAAAAATAATTCAGAGATAAAGACAAAAAAAATTGTGGCAAAGAGTATAAATCTTGGTTCAGTGAGAGAAGCTTGGAGATCACCGTTTATCTCCTCTCCTGGTGAGTTTAGCTGCTGCTAACTTCATGTTTCTGTCATATTTAAATGTGTTGTAGAGTTAATGTGGTTTGATGGGTTGCTTGCGTTACCATGGAAACGGGTCATTTACGGCTATGCTGTAATTATTAATCCAGATAACTGATTTTTAGTTGGTTTATTATTATTATTATTTAAATATCTATAAAATGGATGTATAATATAAAACACCCAGGATCTGTGACCGTTAGCTTTTTGCCAGTTGGCGCGTGCACGGCGGGCAGCGCGGTGGCGGGGGGCGGAGCTACGGAGGAGAAACAGGGAGGGGAGGGGGGAGCATATGTGTCCAACCCGAGGCCCTGGGCCCAAAACTGGGCCGCCACCTCATTTCCTGTGGCCCCTCAGACACGTGTGTTTATTATAAGTGGAGAGGTAATTATCTAATATAATAACATATAATAATACATAGATTCATATATATGATCTTTATAATTGTCCCTTTGAGTGAAACCAGAACACTGATGGGATCAAACTGAGTTTAACTCCTCTGTCTTAGATTAATGTCTGAACCTACTTATAACAGTTTTTTGTATTTTCTTTAGACAGATGCCATTATTTAGTACAATATAATTACAGGTATAATATCATTGAGCTGTGAGTAGTCCTACAACATTACCTGACAGGAAAACTCACCTAAGACCTCTTGAATATTTGCCATGGGTTTGTGAATGAAGGGGCTGTGGACTGATCTGTTGTGACAGAGACTGGAACAGGTACTATCTTCAATGGGAGTTCATCAATGGTGTCAATATATGGAAACAGCCTCTCAGTGAAAGTGTGTGTGAAGGTGTATATGTGTGTGTTGGTGTCAGGATCAGAGAAGGACAGTTTTCAATTGTTCCAGTCCAGATGAACTCTGATCTTCTGCAGCTTCTTCTTCAGTGAGAGGACTCTGTCAGAGAGCGGTGGACAGACTGCCCTGTATGTCTCATCCTTGAGAAATACTTCCCAGTAACCACTCTTTATTTGTCCCTTTTTAATATCAGATTGCTTTATCATGCCTACACCCCACAACTCACCATGTGTAACGTCCACGTCCCAGCTGTGAGTCCCTGAGTTGAACCCCTCAGAGCCCAGGACACACTGCTGATAATCCAACCTCTCCGGGTTCTCAGGAAGCTTCTGTTTCTCCCCATGTCTCACGCTGGTCAGATCTTCAGACAGGAGGAGTCTTAGACCAGCGGTGTTGGGGTCCAGAATGACAGGAGAGTAGGAGACCAGGTCCTTCATGCTGGTCCAGATGTTGAAGGTGAGGTTCCCCAGGTGTTTGGCTGCGTCTATCAGAGCTCCTGACAGCAGCTGTGGATCCTCCAGCAGGGGGCGCTGCTGGACTCTGTCCACTGCAGCCTTGTAGCTGTGCAGGAAGGAGACGTCTCCAGCTCTCAGCTCCTCCTCTGAGGCTCTGACTGTGTCTGAAAGAGCTGAGATCTCCCTGCTCAGAGCCTCCATCTTCTCCTGCAGCATCTGACTCTTCTGCTCCTCTTCCTCCCTCAGAGCAGTGATCCTGGCCTCCTCTTCCTCCTCTAGAAACCGGTGAAGCTTCTTAAACTGACCTTTAATCTGCGTCTCTGTGTCTCTGGCCTGGATTTTCACGTGTTCTGCTGTTTCTTCACAGTTTGCTCTAACCTCCATAAAGATTTTCAGTTTGTCCTGTAGAGGCTTCAGGGCTTTCTGCAGCTCCTCTCTGTGATCCTGAGCAGCTTCATCGATGGGTCTGAACCTGTGGTTGTTGTGTGTTTTTGAATCTCTACAGATAACACACACTGGCTGCAGATGATCCAGACAGAAGGATTTGAGTTTCTCACCGTGCAGCCTGCACAGATCTGCTGAAACACTCTGATCTCCCCTCAGTAAAAAGGCCTCACACAGGTTCATTAACGCCAGGTTACGAGGCAGATCACTCAGCGGGTGGATTTCCTTACAAACTGGACATTCCTGAGTTAGTTTCTCTCTCCACCAGTTCGTCACACAGTTTTTACAGAAGCTGTGGCTGCATGTCAGGATAACTGGATCTTTAAAAACATCCTGACAGATGGAGCAGGACAGATCGCTTTCTGATTGAGAAAACATTCTGTCAAACAGAGGAAGGCTCAGTCTAGAAAGTTCCCTTTGACGCTTGCTTTGTTTCTCTATGAATCTGCAGAAGGTTGAAGTGGCGACGTTCCAGTAATCCCAGTGTTTCCAGTATCCCAGTGTTTCCAGTATCCCAGTGTTCCAGTAATCCCAGTGTTCCAGTAATCCCAGTGTTTCCAGTAATCCCAGTGTTTCCAGTAATCCCAGTGTTCCAGTAATCCCAGTGTTTCCAGTAATCCCAGTGTTCCAGTAATCCCAGTGTTCCAGTAATCCCAGTGTTTCCAGTATCCCAGTGTTTCCAGTATCCCAGTGTTTCCAGTATCCCAGTGTTCCAGTAATCCCAGTGTTCCAGTAATCCCAGTGTTCCAGTAATCCCAGTGTTCCAGTAATCCCAGTGTTCCAGTAATCCCAGTGTTCCAGTAATCCCAGTGTTTCCAGTAATCCCAGTGTTTCCAGTAATCCCAGTGTTCCAGTAATCCCAGTGTTTCCAGTAATCCCAGTGTTCCAGTAATCCCAGTGTTTCCAGTAATCCCAGTGTTTCCAGTAATCCCAGTGTTCCAGTAATCCCAGTGTTTCCAGTAATCCCAGTGTTTCCAGTAATCCCAGTGTTTCCAGTGTTCCTGGTGTTTTTCGAGGTCTCGTTCAGTGAGTTTGTTCTGATGGTAAATGTTACCACTGAATAAAGTCCTGTGTTCTATGCCACTAACGTTAACCAGTATGCAGCCTCCCAGCATTCTCTACACAACCAGCTGAACAGGTTTTATCTAAAAGTCTGTCAGCAGAAACGATTAGAATTGATGAGAAGTCACATGTCCTAAAACCCATTAAAGGTCCAGTGTCTTCTAAATAGAAGAAGGAAGACTTTTTGTTGTTTTTTCTCCAACTTCTCCATCAAATCAAATCCTCACCACAGATTGTGAACTGGAAGTTTTAATATCTGTCATATACACTACCCTTTCACCAAGAACAGAAAACATGGTTTCATTTCTTCATATCGTGTGAAACTGAAAGTTTAAATGTGAGCGTGGTCTATGTTCAGCATGAGGCTGTGTAATTCATTTTAATTTACATGTGGAACGATCTCCAGAATCATATAAATCATAGAATCGAGTTAAAACCAAAGCACAAAGTGACTCATGCTGAATAAATGATGCATCGTGGAACTGAAAAATAATCGTTTGATTATTCGTGATTTCAATATTGACCAAAATATTTGTGATAATGATTTTTTCCATAACGGAGCAGCTCTGGTTCAGCATCATTCAGTCTGGGACACTCTGATCTATAGTTCACGTTTCCCTGAAGCTCACAATGAAAAGCTGCAGAATGAGAGGAGGAGGACTCTCGGACCCTTCTATTGGTCGAGGACTTTTCCAGGCTCGCTGTGATTGGCTGGCAGAGCGGTAGCAGGGAATCCCTCGGGGCTCTCTGTCTTTGTCTCAGACTGAAAACACCACCAGTCCATTCAGAGAGTCCTGGACTCTGCTGAAGACCAGGACTGAGGTCTAAAACCATGAATCTGCCCAATTCCTGCCAGTCTACAGCAGGAACATTACAAATACCTGTAATGTTTAGCAAAGCAGAGTTAACACCACATTCTGTCTCCACTGCCCAGCAGAAACAGAGGTGAATGGGGCCAATAAATCCCTGCAGCGACGTGTTGGAACAAAATCAGGAGCTGCTCGGTTCATGTCGAAGGAGAACTGGCGAGAGAGGAGGAAAAAAACTGAAAAGAGAAAAGAAAAGGCCTCAGTTGAACACGAGGAAGGTGAGTTCTGTTGTTGAGAGTTTATAAAAATATAAAAAGGCAAAGAAAAGAGCAGAAATGGAAGTTTACCAGATGGAGAAAGAGAAAGAATGTGCAGCGGAGAGTGAAAAAAAAAACAAGTAAAAGGAGTTGATGTTGCTCAGCAGGAATGAAATGAAAGTCTAGACTGTTAAATTGCAGCGAGCCGTGGAGAGCGGCGGCGGGAGCGGCTGTGGGCGGGGCCAGAGGAAGTGTGGTCGACCAGAGAGGAATTTAAAGCCTCATTGTTCTGGAGCAGCAGCGGCAGAGAGGAGCTGAAAACACAGCAGACGTCATGGACCTGAGCTCAGCCATGAACAAGGTGAGACACACACATTCAGTTAGTTACTGCAGGTCAGCAACAGGAACCTGCAGGTCAAAGGTCAGACAGTCATTTAGCCTGAGCTGATGTTTCCTCTTAAGATAAGAAAACTGCTGATTTCATTCCTCATTCCTGCTCCGTTCCATTCCATCCTTCTTTGCTGCAGAAAGTTGAGCCAATAATCAGATTTCACTGCTGTTTTTGTTTCATTACTCAGTCACATCTGCAGTTATTTAATTCCAGAGTTTCAGGGAAATCCAGTGACATTCCTGTCTTTGCGTGTTGAATCTAACACAGAAGCTGTGGTTGCTGGTAGCAGGCGGCTTAATGTTTTCTATGGTGTTCAGTGTAAAAACTCAGAGCTGAAACTGTCAAACAGACCACGAGATGCACGTTATCAACACTTTTCACACGATTTAACACTGAGCTGCAGCGTGAACAGACAACAAAGGTTTGACCTGTGTTAAAAATTCTGTTTTGGAACATAACTGCTGCGAAACAATCAGGAAACAACATTTTATTCTCTCTTAATTCTCTTTATATTTTGCTTTATTATAATAAAATTCAATAATGATTGAATTCTTTAAATAAAATGAATGAATAATCTGATTCTCTCATCTTACTCATGCACAGTTAAATGAAATTCTTGTTTCCAGCCCATGTTGGTTCAGAAATGACCACATAAAAACCGACCTGTATTTAAACACCTGCAGAGTTGCTGCCGTTTGCATAAATCATCTAAACTAACCGGTGTCTTCAGCATCACATGAGCTGCTTCTCCACGCCGTCACGAGTCAGAACCTATGTGAAAGAAAGAGGAATTTAATGATAAATCAACAGCAAATACCTCAGATAAAGATGAATCTGTTAGAAGTGTTGCCAGGGGAGTATTTCCCTGCTGGAGCCGCCTATCTCTGCAGTAGTTTTCATTCTGGAGTTTATCTTTGTCACGTGGGATTTAAAACAACACATTCAGACAGGATAATGCTTTCTGTTTTCTTTATAAATTACTTCTTTACGTCTTTTTCGGCTTTTATTTAACAAGTATTAGACAGGAAGCGTAGACAGAGAATCTTTAATGCCGCCAGCACATCCCTTGAATAATAAATTCCAGATCTGGATCTGATGCAGGAGACACCAGTGGATTATGGGATTTGTCTTTTTCAGTCGTTAATAAAGCAGCGAGAGTGTGGCTGCACAGATACTGATCATACAGGAATAATACTCATCTTAACCCAGAGAACTCTGAGGGAAGAATCACGCCTTTGCTGCCAAATTAAACTCACTGATGCACAGACAAATACTTTCTTAAGATTTTCCTGATAAACTCTGGTGAAGTTATGCAAAATAATATTTAGCTTTGTCCAGAGACTTGTTGGTCTGATGAAAAACAAAAAGCTGATTTAGATCAGAGGAGTTAAACTCAGTTTGATCACATCAGTGTTCTAATTATAAGAATCATATATATGTATCTATGTAGTATTATTATATATTTTATATTAGATAATTACCTCTCCACTGCAGAAATAATGTTGTATTGTTGTTAGCGTCTCATTATTAAACATTAAAATCATCTCAGATATGTAGAGACTCATACCAGAATCTGCTGATAACCACTATTAACTATTGATTTATTTCATGAATCTATGGTTTAGTGTTGCTATGCTAAATATTAAAGAATAGAAAGTAGCAGAAAGTAATGACAGATGTACTTCAACAAAGGAAAAGAAGGAACAAACAGAAACTTTCCTGTTTTTAAACAACCTTCGTGGCCGATTGAGACAAAGATGTTGGAGTTAATGAAGTCGTACAAAGACAACGTGACCAGCGTGTCTCCGTTAACTTCACACATTTATTCACTTTCAGCCCAGATTTGGGCCCCGGGCCTTGGGTTGGACACCTCTGATTTAAATCAACTGAAGTGAAGAGACTTTTAGACATTCTCTTTTACTCTGGTTGTACATGTATGTGCTGCCGACGTGTTTTAAAGCCTCTCTGATTGATGTGTGGTTCTGTATAAAACAGACTGAGGCTCAGAGCCCAGGACAGTTTGTCTCTTCCTGTCATTCAGCTGCTGGTCCAGGTCACATCGGTCTGATCCTCAGAACCTGACGGATCAGTGACACCTGTCGGTTTGATCCACCTCCATTTATATCCTGGAGCTGGAAACACTGGATCACCAGGATGGAAATAACACTAAGGGATAGGAGGGAAGGGAGGACCAGTTATACAGGAGGGTAGTTATAGAGTAGTTATACAGGACGGTAGTTATAGAGTAGTTATACAGGAGGGTAGTTAGAGAGTAGTTATACAGGAGGGTAGTTATAGAGTAGTTATACAGGACGGTAGTTATAGAGTAGTTATACAGGAGGGTAGTTAGAGAGTAGTTATACAGGAGGGTAGTTAGAGAGTAGTTATACAGGACGGTAGTTAGAGAGTAGTTATACAGGAGGGTAGTTAGAGAATAGTTATACAGGACGGTAGTTAGAGAGTAGTTATACAGGACGGTAGTTAGAGAGTAGTTATACAGGACGGTAGTTAGAGAGTAGTTATACAGGAGGGTAGTTAGAGAATAGTTATACA
The DNA here is from genome assembly GCA_030544235.1 of Lepturacanthus savala. Taxonomy (NCBI): domain Eukaryota; kingdom Metazoa; phylum Chordata; class Actinopteri; order Scombriformes; family Trichiuridae; genus Lepturacanthus; species Lepturacanthus savala. The sequence continues at coordinate 37,880,823 of CM060463.1, forward strand.
GGACGGTAGTTAGAGAGTAGTTATACAGGAGGGTAGTTAGAGAGTAGTTATACAGGAGGGTAGTTAGAGAATAGTTATACAGGACGGTAGTTAGAGAGTAGTTATACAGGAGGGTAGTTATAGAGTAGTTATACAGGAGGGTAGTTAGAGAGTAGTTATACAGGAGGGTAGTTAGAGAGTAGTTATACAGGACGGTAGTTAGAGAGTAGTTATACAGGAGGGTAGTTAGAGAGTAGTTATACAGGAGGGTAGTTAGAGAGTAGTTATACAGGAGGGTAGTTAGAGAGTAGTTATACAGGAGGGTAGTTAGAGAGTAGTTATACAGGAGGGTAGTTAGAGAGTAGTTATACAGGAGGGTAGTTAGAGAGTAGTTATACAGGACGGTAGTTAGAGAGTAGTTATACAGGACGGTAGTTAGAGAGTAGTTATACAGGAGGGTAGTTAGAGAGTAGTTATACAGGACGGTAGTTATAGTGTAGTTATACAGGAGGGTAGTTAGAGAGTAGGTTAGTTATAGATTGGATAGTTATAGAGGTGATTAATTACAGATCCACATTTATAGAGACAATGGCCTGTGTGTGTGTGTGTGTGTGTGTAGTGTGTGTGTGTGTGTGTGTTATTTTATTAGGTTTCGTGATGTGACCTGTGACCTCTGGGTCAAGTCACCCTTGGAAATGAGATCTTGATCTCAATGGGTTCATTACCTGGTTAAATAAAGGTTAAATAAAAACCTTTCAAGATAAATGTAAGTCAGTGGGACTCCATTAGTTTGTATACTTTCAGAATTTATTTGCATAATGTTGCAACAAATCTTTTTATCATATTAGACAAAAATGTATAACATCACAATTTAATAAAATGTTTAAAGTTTACTCTGCCCAGATAGTGAGTTATAGTTTCATATGGTGATAATCATCCATGTGGTAAACAGGATATCCTGGTCATGTGACCTCAGAAATTGTATCTCCTTCAAAATTTCACAAAAACAAAACATAGATTTTATATCACAGCTTTTTTATAAAAATGAAGATAAAGTGATTGTTGCCACATGGAAACACTATGAAATAGAGAGTTAATATCTAACATGTGTTTTCCTTAATAATCCACTAATTACCTGCTGTTTACTGGATAGAAACACGATATAATTGTTAGGAAAGGACCTAAATGATGTATGTACTACATTATCACCTAAAACACAGCAGGAAACTAGTGAGTAATTAAACTGTAGGTTTATTAAAAGTTTTCTTCTCCACATGTGATTCATCTCCTGAGAGCATGAATCATCAATCATGATGTAATTGGGTATATTAAGAACTGAGTTATTACCTAATAAGTATAATGGAGACATACCAGGAAACCAAGGATAATTGAAGGTATTTGGAAAGTACATAAAAAGTACATGGAGGACCCACCAGGATAGGTTTCCATATAATTATCCTATAATTATCTAATATCCTTTTTAATGGGTATTTATCTAATACTGAGAGTTCAGTTCCATCTATTTAATAGGTAATAACTTAGTGCCTAGTTTCCTGTAAAGTTTTATTTTTAGTGTTTGTTCACTGCAGATTTAAAGTTTCCAGGGTACTGGACCACAATTGGCTTCCTGGTTGTGATGTCACAAATCACATTCATAAGCCCCGCCTCTTTAAATCTTATTTTCAATGAGCTCAGAGTAACTTTCCACATTGAAACCACGTTCCTACTCTAAACTCTGTCTTTCTGAGCGTTAGTTTATACGTTTGAATCCGTTTCCTCTGCAGATTCTCGTCTGTGGCAGGTTCTTTTATTTTGTAGTAAACGGACGACAACAGGAAATAGAAGTGAAGCCACGTGACAGACGTCTGGCCTCGGATCAGCCTTCAGGGTGTTTTTAATGTGACCTCCAGCTGCTTATCGACCCGTTTCCTCTCCACATAGCCCAGATGTTTAGAATTACAGAGCGTGGCACAGCTAAGTCTGATCCACCTCCAACATACCCGCCTTATCAGCCTCTAAATATAGAGCTACACGCTTCTCTCTTTCTGAAAAAAGCTCTAGTTTGGCTCATGTTTGTAAAATGTTCTCATTGAGGGCAACGTGAGACCGTTCAGGGTTTGTGGTTAAAGCGACTCAGGAGGATTTCTACTGAAGAGCTGAGAAAAGTTTCAAATCTGTTTCTGTAGCAGAATCTTTGCTTTAAATGAGACACCAAACATGACCCGAAGCAGCCAAAACATATGGTATGATTGATTATAGACAAAATAAAACAATTATCAAAGGAAATCTAATTTTCAGAATCAGAGAAACATCATTTTCCGAGTTTAAAACCTTCTTCAGTCCAGTCTTTGGTTTCACAATAGTGTGATTTTTTTATTCCAGTTATTATTCAGAGTCATGATTCCATTTCTCTTCTCTGTCAATCAAGACAAACCAGAACATCCCAGTAAAACCTGTAAATATGTCGCTGGTTTGTTTCCATCTATGGAAAAAAAAGAAACCGTAGAAACCGTGTGTGTGTGTGTGTGTGTGTGTGTGTGTGTGTGTGTGTGTGTGTGTGTGTGTGTGTGTGTGTGTGTGTGTGTGTGTGTGTGTGTGTGTGTGTGTGTGTGTGTGTGTGTGTGTGTGTGTGTGTGTGTGTGTGTGTGTGTGTGTGTGTGTGTGTGTGTGTGTGTGTGTGTGTGGTTTAAGAATCATCACCTGCATCATATCAGCTGAGTCATGTTTCGTTGTTGGATGAGTAATATGTTTATTTCTTATTTGGGAGGAAGTCTTGAGTCACGTCTGGTTCACAGGCTCCGCCCCCTGGAGGGGGGGGGTCACATGACCACAGCGAGCTGAAGCCATGACGTCCTGTCTCCAGATGTTCGATCAGGGAATGAATCAACGTTTAAAACGCCTCTATAATCACATCCAGGACAGACTGTTCTCTGGTGAAACCCTGGGTTCCTCTAGTGGCTTTGAAGTGTGAATCCTCTTTGTGATGTCACAACGTCACACATCAGCAAACCTGTTGAATGAGCTGCAGCATGAAATCTTTGGTTTGGTTCCTCGGTGCATTTCATGGTTAGTTAAACTCTCTAATTGATTTTAAAGTTAGAGAAGCTGATTTAGAGTTTAGAGACTGTAAATGTTCCTCTAGCTTCTGTAACTCGATTTGTCATCTACAAACCATTAAAGGAGGTTTTCACTCGTCTGGAGCTAAACCAGGACGTTGAGGGTTCACCTTCAGTGGGACGTTGTTAGTGTTGGAGTCAGAGTGAGTCCTGACATCAGAGAGAGTGTGTGTGTGTGTCCAGTAACATGATGATAATCCCAGTATTCCACAGGGAAGCAGTGAAGCCTCTCTGTTCTTCAGCTGCTTCTATAACATCATCATCATCGTGACCTTTTCAACATCTTCACACCTCTAAATCCTCTCATCTGTCCTCACTCTCTGATAATCATAGCTGACCTCTCTGATAATCACAGCTGACCTCTGATAATCATAGCTGACCTCTCTGATAATAACAGCTGACCTCTCTGATAATCACAGCTGACCTCTCTGATAATCACAGCTGACCTCTCTGATAATCATAGCTGACCTCTCTGATAATAACAGCTGACCTCTCTGATAATCACAGCTGACCTCTGATAATAACAGCTGACCTCTCTGATAATCACAGCTGACCTCTGATAATAACAGCTGACCTCTCTGATAATCACAGCTGACCTCTGATAATCACAGCTGACCTCTCTGATAATCACAGCTGACCTCTGATAATCACAGCTGACCTCTGATAATCACAGCTGACCTCTGATAATAACAGCTGACCTCATACAGAATACAGACACAGGTAAACGAGACACAGGTGGACGTAATTACAAGTAAAAAGGCCAGAACAGACATAGTACTGCTGCTGTCCAGCAGAGTTCAAGAGTCAAATCCTAACAGACAGAGACTAGTGAGTGATGAGATCCTGTTTGATTCACACTGAATCAGAGGACTGTGATGGTTTTAGTGCAGAGGAGAAACATGAAGAAGGTGATGATGCTGTATGTGGTCTATGTTATTAGTTATAGGTTAAGTTATTAAGTTAAAGGTTATTAGAAGGATCTGGAATACTGTTTATTCACTG
>CM060463.1:37889919-37892419 GCA_030544235.1 Lepturacanthus savala
CAATCGGCCACGAAGGTTGTTTAAAAACAGGAAAGTTTCTGTTTGTTCCTTCTTTTCCTTTGTTGAAGTACATCTGTCATTACTTTCTGCTACTTTCTATTCTTTAATATGTAGCATAGCAACACTAAACCATAGATTCATGAAATAAATCAATAGTTAATAGTGGTTATCAGCAGATTCTGGTATGAGTCTCTACATATCTGTGATGATTTTAATGTTTAATAATTAGACGCTAACAACAATACAACTTTATTTATAAATTCTGTTTAACAGCACTATTATGAGTGGAGAGACAATTATCTAATATAATAATAATAATAATACATAGATTTATATATATGATCTTTGATATGATAATTGTTCCTTTAAGTGAAACCAGAACTCTAATGTGACCCGGGATCAAACTGAGTTTAACTCCTCTGATTTAAATGATTGTGAGTGGTTTTGCTGTATTCTTGTGTTTTATTCAGATGACTGTGAAGCAGAGTGGAGGAGGTGCAGGAGGAGGTGCAGGAGGAGGAGGAGGAGGAGGTGCAGCATCATGTCTGGTGTGTAAAGGCTGCTCTGGATTTCAGCCCCATTCTTGGAGGTAAAATGCTTGTTTCATTAATTATAACTACACTGAGATGATTTCTGGTTGATATGAAAACCTCTAATGAACCCAGGAGCAGCATCAGGTAATGACCCGTCTGCCTCCCGTCTGCAGGAAGGCGTGCACGGCGTGCGGCTGCAGCACGGTAGACCACGCCCCCGGCGGCGACCTGGAGGACGACCAGACGATGGGACGCCTGCTGGCCGACTCGCCCTGCTCCCACCTGACCGCCAAGGTCAAAGGTGGCGGCGGCCTCCGCATGTACAAGAGGAACCGGATGATCGTCACCAACCCCGTGGTTTCACGGAAAGACCCGACCTTCAACACCACCACGTACGACTGGGCCCCGGCAGGACTCAGCCAGAAACTGGTGAGAGGAGGGTTATCTACTGATAATTACCTGATTATTATAATTATCTACTGATAATTACCTGATTATTATTATCTACTGATAATTACCTGATTATTATTATTATCTACTGATAATTACCTGATTATTATAATTATCTACTGATAATTACCTGATTATTATAATTATCTACTGATAATTACCTGATTATTATTATTATCTACTGATAATTACCTGATTATTATAATTATCTACTGATAATTACCTGATTATTATTATTATCTACTGATAATTACCTGATTATTATTATTATCTACTGATAATTACCTGATTATTATAATTATCTACTGATAATTACCTGATTATTATTATTATCTACTGATAATTACCTGATTATTATTATTATCTACTGATAATTACCTGATTATTATTATTATCTACTGATAATTACCTGATTATTATAATTATCTACTGATAATTACCTGATTATTATTATTATCTACTGATAATTACCTGATTATTATTATTATCTACTGATAATTACCTGATTATTATAATTATCTACTGATAATTACCTGATTATTATTATTATCTACTGATAATTACCTGATTATTATAATTATCTACTGATAATTACCTGATTATTATAATTATCTACTGATAATTACCTGATTATTATAATTATCTACTGATAATTACCTGATTATTATAATTATCTACTGATAATTACCTGATTATTATAATTATCTACTGATAATTACCTGATTATTATTATTATCTACTGATAATTACCTGATTATTATTATTATCTACTGATAAATACCTGATTATTATAATTATCTACTGATAATTACCTGATTATTATAATTATCTACTGATAATTACCTGATTATTATAATTATCTACTGATAATTACCTGATTATTATAATTATCTACTGATAATTACCTGATTATTATAATTATCTACTGATAATTACCTGATTATTATAATTATCTACTGATAAATACCTGATTATTATAATTATCTACTGATAATTACCTGATTATTATAATTATCTACTGATAATTACCTGATTATTATAATTATCTACTGATAATTACCTGATTATTATTATTATCTACTGATAATTACCTGATTATTATAATTATCTACTGATAATTACCTGATTATTATAATTATCTACTGATAATTACCTGATTATTATTATTATCTACTGATAATTACCTGATTATTATTATTATCTACTGATGATTACCTGATTATTATTATTATCTACTGATAATTACCTGATTATTATAATTATCTACTGATAATTACCTGATTATTATTATTATCTACTGATAATTACCTGATTATTATAATTATCTACTGATAATTACCTGATTATTATTATTATCTACTGATAATTACCTGATTATTATAATTATCTACTGATAATTACCTGATTATTATTATTATCTACTGATAATTACCTGATTATTATTATTATCTACTGATAATTACCTGATTATTATAATTATCTACTGATAATTACCTGATTATTATAATTATCTACTG
>CM060463.1:37897419-37954919 GCA_030544235.1 Lepturacanthus savala
TATATATATATATAACACATTTAATTATTACTGAATAAAGACTGAATCAAACATTAAGAGAGAAGCCAAACAACACGTTTTATAGACATTATACAGTAGATTATATATACTATAAATATATATATATACACTATAGTCATTATTACAGGCAAAACTCAATGATCCCTCCCATCCACTAATTAAACAATATATAAATGATAAAAAAAATTAAAAATGAAGAAAAAATAATTCAATTAAATAAAATAAATTTTAAATAAATGAATAAAAACAAAACAAAGAACGAATAATGCAGAATTATTATTATATTATTATATTATTTATATAATTTATTAAAAACATGATGCCGTTTAATTCTAAATTTACTGTATTTTCAGTTCTGACAATAAAACCTTTTAAATACTTCAACACTGATTTACAGCTGAAACATTTAAATATAGTGAAACGTTCTATCTTCATCATTATTATAATAATGAATCTATATAATTATGAGTTTCACTTCCTGAAATAGTCGATGACATAAATCAATGTTTTTTCAGGATATTCTAATGATTTGAGATCTGATGTGTGGACGATTATTCTATTATTATTATTATTATTATTTTATTATAATTTTATTGACAGGAACAGGTCATTTGCTCGTCATCACTAACAAACCAACCATTAGAACGTCCTGAGTTCAGACCTCAGTTGTTGGAGAGAAACTGAAAAGTTTCATCCTCAAATTCTTCTCAGACTTTAAATGACACTTAGAATGAATAAAAACCATTAAATCCTCATTTAAACCCAGACGAGTTTCTAACACTCAGAGTCCCAGAATGCATCACTGCAGTGTTCAGACCACATTAACTTTTAAACTTTAACTTTAATGTCTTTTTAAAAGTTATAACAAGAGAATGCCAGTTTCTAGTTTCAGTGTTAAATGAAGCTTTAAATGATGAACAGAAATAGATTTAAACTAAAATAAATAAAAAAATCTATACATAAATGGATAATAAATTGAAAAAACTCATGCAGACAATAAAACAAAATAATTAATTAAAAAAAAAAACAAATGAATAAAAAAGACAGCACATTCCTTTTTTAACTTTTTTTTCTTTTACAACACCCAGTGAATTAAATTATATAAAAATACAATCAATTAAAAGAAATAATCCATTTGTTTAATTAATAAAAAAATGAATAAACAAATAAAAAACATAGACATCTTTTTTTTTATTTCTTTTTTCTTTTCATTAAACAATATACATATATAGATATTCAAATAAATAAAAATTAATACACATTTTAAATTAATGAAAAATAAAAATGTTTTTATTTAATTAATAAATACATAACATTTTTTTTTTTTTTTAATTCTACAACAGCCAGTGTGTGGGGTGAATTATATCATAATTAAATATAAATCAGAAATAGATATACAAACAGTAAAAAATACACATTATTTAAATTAATAAAAAATTAATTAATTAAAAAAGCTCATTACAGAAACAACAACAGCCCATTTTTCTTTTTCTTTTGACCAAATTCTTCTTTCAGTGTGTTAAATGAAGCTTTATCTAAAATACAGAAATAGACAAACCATTTAAAATAATAAATTAAAATAATTAAACCTTTTTCTAATAATTTTGTCCTCCAGCGATGTACCGGTTGCCATGGCGAGGTTGGCAAGGAGACCCCGGCTGTTTACGCAGAGCGGGCCGGTTACCATGGCAACCTGTGGCATCCCACCTGCTTCGTGTGCTCTGAGTGTGGCCAGGGATTGGTGGACCTGGTCTACTTCTGGTCCAATCAGAAGCTGCTGTGTGGACGACACTTCTGTCAGTCAGTGTGGCCGCGATGCTCCGGCTGTGATGAGGTGGGAGGGGCTTCCACTTCCTGTTTACTTCCTGTGTGGGAGGGGCTTCCACTTCCTGTTTACTTCCTGTGTGGGAGGGGCTTCTACTTCCTATTTACTTCCTGTCCACTTCCTGTTTACTTCCTGTGTGGGAAGGGCTTCTACTTCCTGTTTACTTCCTGTGTGGGAGGGGCTTCTACTTCCTGTTTACTTCCTGTGTGGGAAGGGCTTCTACTTCCTATTTACTTTCTGTCCACTTCCTGTTTAGTTTCTGTTCACTTCCTGTTTACTTCCTGTAGGCAGAAACATTAAGGGAGGGGCTAAACTACACTCCCCTCACTACATAATAAATAAGAAAAAAATATGTTAAAAAAATTAAGAACAAAATTAATTCAATTAAACAAAAATACATTTTAAATAAAGTAAAATATAAATAAGTATAGGAAAAACATAAATAAAGTAAAAAAAACTCAAACTAATGCTGATAACAACAGAACAGGATGTGATTTTATTCTTTTCTTCTTCTTCAGTTGTGACATTAACTCTGGACTCATTTACAGTTGTTAGTTAAAAACATGAAGTCAACGCATCATATTATACATATTATTATTTATAGGAGGGTTAAATTATTATTATTATTATTATATGAAGCAGTGTTTATTCCTATTTATCTCTTTGTTTATTCCACTTTGAAATATTAATATTTTCAACAGAACGGTTGAAACAGATATTTGGACTAATTGTTTTATATTTTCTATAACTTGACATTTTACTTGATTCTTCCTTTTAATGTGGTTTTCTTCTCTTTTCTTTCCCTAAAAGCCTGAATTTAATGTTTTAGTGTTTTTATTCTGGACAGAATCCTTGTTCACCATCTAAATAATAAATATGATCCTCATGAATCTGATTAAATCCTCTTCTTTTCTTTCCTCAGCTGATTTTCTGTGAGTCTTTTCACACGTCAGCAGACGGACGTTCGTGGCATCTTCATCATTTCTGCTGCTGGAGATGTGGCCAGAGCCTGGACTCTCCCTGTCAGCACTGACCCAGACACCCAATCACCCATCAATCACCCATCAATCACCCACCAATCACCCATCAATCACCCACCAATCACCCATCAATCACCCACCAATCACCCATCAATCACACACCAATCACCCACCAATCACCCATCAATCACCCACCAATCACCCATCAATCACCCACCAATCACCCATCAATCACCCACCAATCACCCATCAATCACCCACCAATCACCCACCAATCACCCATCAATCACCCACCAATCACCCATCAATCACCCATCAATCAGTAAATCCTATTAGGTTCCTGAACTGACCCAACAAGTGCTGGATAATCATCAAGGAGAAGCTGTGATTCTTTAAGGTTCATGTTGAGTTTTAGTGAATAAAACGTTGATTCATGTCTGTTCCAACACTCGTTGTAGTGGAGCAGCAGGACACGTTTAGTGTTTGAAGGAACATTTGGTGGATTTATCAGATGTTTAGTGACGGATCCAGATGTTCAGCTTCACACCAGATAAATACAAATAATAAAAATCATGTTTCAGGAAGAAAAACAAACAGGAACTAATGAAAAAATCAAGTTTCACTTTGGTTTTTATGGAGATTTAAAAATATGACTCAGTCCCAACTGTTGATGTTCAACGTGTGTGTGTGTTATAGTGTGTGTGTGTGTGTGTTATAGTGTGTGTGTGTGTTTAAAATCTATTTTTAGCAGCAGTGGGCGGGGCTAAGAAATTTAAGTTAATTCTTGGTTAAATAATGAGCTCGTTCTGGAGCTGTTTCTCCACCGATCGATCGATCGTTATTTGTCACCACGTCGTTTTCTGACCTGAGAGTAAAGTGATTGGATTTAAAAACAGGTCAAAGGTCACGGGTGATTTATCAAAGGGAAACTACAAGAAATCTGACTTTATTTCCTTAAAACAAGTGAAATAAATCAGTAAATCAGTGAGAATCAAGTCAAATCCACCTGTTTTAATGAAAGTTTCTAAGTGTCCTAATATTTTTATAATTAAATTATAGATCAGAAAGACTTTTGTGATTATCTCTGAGCATCTTTGTTGAGTGTTTTAGCCTGAACCTTTAAAATAATGCAGTTATTTAAGGTATGAATATTCTCATTGGTTGATTTTAACCTCGTTAAACTGGACAAGCAGAAAGGCTGGAAGACACTTCACTAATTAATTGATAATTAACAGTTTTCTGATGGATTTCTACTTGTTTCCTCTGTATTTCAGAGGATTTAAAAACATGTGATGCTGTTTCTACATTAACTCTACATTTACTCTCATATCATTCTGCTGCTGCTGCTTATGCTGTTATATTTATCATTAAAGTTCTGTTCAAATAATGGACGTGTTGAGGTCAACGTTGCTTTAGCTGCAGTTTTCTTGCTGTTGTTCATAAAATCGAATGGTTTTAATCCAGAAACCAGACGTGTGTGTTCATAGAGGTTAATAATCAGTCTGTTCAGATCAGATATTTATAGATATTTACACCTTCTTTACACATTTTAATACTTTTAGAATCTATTTCTGCTGAAAATGGATGTTATTGTGATGTTATTGTGATGAGATGAATATGTAGCATGATGCAACGATGCTGTTCAACACCATGTTATATCTGATTAAATATTAATATTCATCAATGTCCTGAGTCTGATTGAACACTTTAATCCAGCTTCATTACAGCAGCTGTTACTGGTCATAAAAGCAGTGAATGTGATGCTGAAACGATGTGAATACGTCAGATTTCTGCTGGTTTCTACAGTAAATACAATAATAATCAGACGTTTAACTTCATTGAAATAAAATCACATCTGAAGAATTTTAATATTCAGGAAACACTGAAAACTGGTGAAATGTCCCTTTAACCTGACTCTACTGCGTTTATATAGAAGGTTATTACAGCAGTGATGTTGGTGTGTGTGTGTGTGTGTGTTACAGTGTGTGTGTGTTACAGTGTGTGTGTGTTACAGTGTGTGTGTGTGTGTGTTATAGTGTGTGTGTGTTACAGTGTGTGTGTGTTACAGTGTGTGTGTGTTACAGTGTGTGTGTGTGTTACAGTATGTGTGTGTTACAGTGTGTGTGTGTTACAGTGTGTGTGTGTTACAGTGTGTGTGTGTGTGTGTGTGTGTGTGTGTGTGTGTTATAGTGTGTGTGTGTTACAGTGTGTGTGTGTTACAGTGTGTGTGTGTTACAGTGTGTGTGTGTGTGTGTTATAGTCTGCACGTGTGGTATAATGTGTGTGTGTGTGTGTGTTATAGTGTGTGTGTGTTATAGTCTGCGCGTGTGGTATAATGTGTGTGTGTGTGTGTTATAGTGTGTGTGTGTGTTATAGTCTGCGCGTGTGGTATAATGTGTGTGTGTGTGTGTTATAGTGTGTGTGTGTGTTATAGTCTGCGCGTGTGGTATAATGTGTGTGTGTGTGTGTTATAGTGTGTGTGTGTGTGTTATAGTGTGTGTGTGTGTGTTATAGTCTGCGCGTGTGGTATAATGTGTGTGTGTGTGTGTGTTATAGTGTGTGTGTGTGTGTTATAGTCTGCACGTGTGGTATAATGTGTGTGTGTGTGTTATAGTGTGTGTGTGTGTTATAGTCTGCACGTGTGGTATAATGTGTGTGTGTGTGTGTGTTATAGTGTGTGTGTGTGTGTTATAGTCTGCACGTGTGGTATAATGTGTGTGTGTGTGTTATAGTGTGTGTGTGTGTTATAGTCTGCACGTGTGGTATAATGTGTGTGTGTGTGTGTTATAGTGTGTGTGTGTTATAGTCTGCGTGTGTGGTATAATGTGTGTGTGTGTGTGTTATAGTGTGTGTGTGTGTTATAGTCTGCGCGTGTGGTATAATGTGTGTGTGTGTGTGTTATAGTGTGTGTGTGTGTGTTATAGTCTGCGCGTGTGGTATAATGTGTGTGTGTGTGTTATAGTGTGTGTGTGTGTTATAGTCTGCGTGTGTGGTATAATGTGTGTGTGTGTGTGTTATAGTGTGTGTGTGTGTGTTATAGTCTGCGCGTGTGGTATAATGTGTGTGTGTGTGTGTTATAGTGTGTGTGTGTTATAGTCTGCACGTGTGGTATAATGTGTGTGTGTGTGTGTGGTATAATGTGTGTGTGTGTGTTATAGTGTGTGTGTTATAGTGTGTGTGTGTTATAGTCTGCGCGTGTGGTATAATGTGTGTGTGTGTGTGTTATAGTGTGTGTGTTATAGTGTGTGTGTTAGTGTGTGTGTGTGTGTGTTATAGTCTGCGCGTGTGGTATAATGTGTGTGTGTGTGGTATAATGTGTGTGTGTGTGTTATAGTGTGTGTGTTATAGTGTGTGTGTGTGTGTTATAGTCTGCGCGTGTGGTATAATGTGCGTGTGTGTGTGTGGTATAATGTGTGTGTGTGTGTTATAGTGTGTGTGTTATAGTGTGTGTGTGTGTGTGTTATAGTCTGCGCGTGTGGTATAATGTGTGTGTGTGTGTGTGGTATAATGTGTGTGTGTGTGTTATAGTGTGTGTGTTATAGTGTGTGTGTGTTATAGTCTGCGCGTGTGGTATAATGTGTGTGTGTGTGTGTTATAGTGTGTGTGTTATAGTGTGTGTGTTAGTGTGTGTGTGTGTGTGTTATAGTCTGCGCGTGTGGTATAATGTGTGTGTGTGTGGTATAATGTGTGTGTGTGTGTTATAGTGTGTGTGTTATAGTGTGTGTGTGTGTGTTATAGTCTGCGCGTGTGGTATAATGTGCGTGTGTGTGTGTGGTATAATGTGTGTGTGTGTGTTATAGTGTGTGTGTTATAGTGTGTGTGTGTGTGTGTTATAGTCTGCGCGTGTGGTATAATGTGTGTGTGTGTGTGTGGTATAATGTGTGTGTGTGTGTTATAGTGTGTGTGTTATAGTGTGTGTGTGTTATAGTCTGCGCGTGTGGTATAATGTGTGTGTGTGTGTGTTATAGTGTGTGTGTTATAGTGTGTGTGTTAGTGTGTGTGTGTGTGTTATAGTGTGTGTGTGTGTTGCAGTGTGTGTGTGTGTATTATAATGTGTGTGTGTGTGTGTGTATTATAGTGTGTGTGTGTGTGTTATAGTGTGTGTGTGTGTGTTATAGTCTGCGCGTGTGGTATAATGTGTGTGTGTGTGTGTGTGTGTGTTATAGTCTGCACGTGTGGTATAATATGTGTGTGTGTGTTATAGTGTGTGTGTTATAGTCTGCGCGTGTGGTATAATGTGTGTGTGTGTGTGTGTGTGTGTGTGTTATAGTCTGCACGTGTGGTATAATGTGTGTGTGTGTGTGTGTTATAGTGTGTGTGTTATAGTGTGTGTGTTAGTGTGTGTGTGTGTGTTATAGTGTGTGTGTGTGTTGCAGTGTGTGTGTGTGTGTATTATAATGTGTGTGTGTGTGTGTGTGTGTATTATAGTGTGTGTGTGTTATTGTGTGTGTGTATTATAGTGTGTGTGTGTATTATAATGTGTGTGTGTGTATTATAATGTGTGTGTATTATAGTGTGTGTGTGTGTATTATAATGTGTGTGTATTATAGTGTGTGTGTGTGTGTGTATTATAATGTGTGTGTATTATAGTGTGTGTGTGTGTATTATAATGTGTGTGTATTATAGTGTGTGTGTGTGTATTATAATGTGTGTGTGTGTATTATAATGTGTGTGTATTATAATGTGTGTGTATTATAGTGTGTGTGTGTTATAATGTGTGTGTGTGTGTGTGTGTGTGTGTGTGTGTGTGTGTGTGTGTGTGTGTGTGTGTGTGTGTGTGTGTGTGTGTTCTCAGCAGGAATCTGAGGTATTTTCATTCTCTTTTCCTCCAACGTTTCTGACTCGTTGCATCATTTTGTTCTTTCAGCGTCAGACGTTTCCTGAACCCTGGAAGAAAAATGCACTGAAGATGTTTAAGATGTTTAAGATATTTAAGATGTTTTAGGATGTTTTTAGTCTCAAACTGAGACAAATCTGTGTTTTTCTGTGGTTTTGCAGCGTTTTTCAGGCGTTTCTCAGGTTTATAGATGATCTGATGAATGATTCAGGACAGAAATCATCTGAGATTTAACAGTTTATCTGAGATCATCAACATGGTTGTTGAATGTTCACATGTGTAATTATTACACTTTAAATGTCTCATCATGATGACATCACAAACACATGATGACATCACAAACACATGATGACATCACAAACTCATGATGACATCACAAACTCATGATGAACAGAAGAGCTACAGGTGTTTCTGTTCTGTGTGGATTTAATGGAGTTTAATAGAGTTTAATAGGATTTAATTGGGTTTAATAGGATTTAATTGGGTTTAATAGGATTTAATAGGGTTTAATAGGATTTAATTGGGTTTAATAGGATTTAATTGGGTTTAATAGGATTTAATAGGGTTTAATAGGATTTAATTGGGTTTAATAGGATTTAATAGGGTTTAATAGGATTTAATTGGGTTTAATAGGATTTAATTGGGTTTAATAGGGTTTAATAGGGTTTAATAGGATTTAATTGGGTTTAATAGGATTTAATAGAGTTTAATAGGATTTAATTGGGTTTAATAGAGTTTAATTGGGTTTTATAGGGTTTAATAGGATTTAATAGGGTTTAATAGGATTTAATTGGGTTTAATAGGATTTAATTGGGTTTAATAGGATTTAATAGAGTTTAATAGGATTTAATTGGGTTTAATAGGGTTTAATAGGATTTAATTGGGTTTTATAGGGTTTAATAGGAGCATTCACATCATTTTCTGAGGAAATAAAACCAGCTGAAACACAGATAGAAAACACCTCAAGAAACTAAAGTGAAACTAGACAAACGGTGACATCGTCGCCATGGTAACCACCACATGGCTAAGATGCTGTCGTGTTTGTTTTATCACTATTAAAAAGTTTGGTGAGTGTTTGATCTTTAGATTCTTAGAGGAAACTTTAAGAATCTTTAGAAGTTATTAATGGAAACCCATGAACCAATCAGCTTTGAGGAGGTGTGGCCCAGATATCATGGAATTGATTTGATTGGTCCTCCACATGATGTCACCAAGTTCTATGGTTGTAGGAGCTTTAGATACAAAGTTATTGATGAAAACCATTCAGCCAATCAGCTTCCAGCCTGACATCATGAGCCAATCAGCTTCCAGCCTGACATGGTTACTAGGTGGGCCGTTACCATGGTGACTAACTGCTCTGCTGCATGTGCTCTGATGACATCACTAACTGACTAAACCTGATCAGACAGAAAGTGTAAAAATGGCTGAAACAGCCTGAACAACTGCTCATAAACTGATACCAGTAAAAGATGGAGGAGAAATGATGATATCTGCTGAGAGCTGGGGTTCTCCTGGTCCTACTGATGTACTTTTTATTTCTGTAGCTTCAAACATGTGACGACAGCAGCAGGTTACAAAGTATGGAGATTTTAAAATCAAGGATTTTCAAATTCAAATTTAATATGGGAGTGAATGAGAAGAAAGTAGGGACCAAGCTGTGTTTGGAGCCTCGTAGCATTAAAACCATAAAACTCTCAGCTTTGTTGGTCACGTTGAAGCGATCAGGACGGTCGTGGCTACGTTTGGATGTAAAAATCATTGATTTGCAGTTAAACCTGTGGCCGAGTCGTGAGTTAGAAATGTATTTTTCAGAGAATTTTCCTGTCCCTCTCCACTCTAACGATGACATCATCACTCCAGAGGCTCCTCCCATCCGCAGTGAATGGGGCCAAAGTTCAAAACAAAAATGGCGACTACGTCACCATGGTAACAGGAATCACTACACCAGACCCATCTAATATTAACGCATGAAAAAAAAAACACTAAATATTGTAAATGAACACAATAAGTCTGATGTTGTTATTCAGTGATTTTAATATTTGGTCTGAACTTTAATGAAATAAATAAAAGTTCCCTTTGATTTTACTAATAATGAATGAGTTTAATATTCATCACCGTAGACGTGTATGACATCACTACATCTATTAGGAGTTAACGTGATTAGTTTAAATATCTTTAATCTGAAGTATTTCACTGTGACATTAAATATTAATGATGATTTAATCGTTACCTCAAGAAGATTAAAATGTGTTTTCAGCAGCTTTATCTTTTTATTTCATTAGTTTTATTCCTGTTTAATTGATTCCAGCAGGTTTTCTGTTTGTCTCCATATGAACATAAAAAATAACTTTTAAATAAAAGCTGTGAAACAATCTCCAGTCAGTTCATGAACATCTTCTATTATTAGTTTATATAGAGGACGTATTCATCTTTATTAGAATCTAAACCACAGTTTATTCAGTCTGATTAAATCAATCTCACACGTTGAGTTAAAACACGTCACATTTTACTGAATGAAGGACTCAGCTCCTCATTTTGTTGTTCTATTAATATTTTATATTCTCATTTATTTTCTGGGGTCAAATGATTAAAAGTTAAAGCTCAGGTTTAACTTTCCTGTGATTTAAAAACCTTCAGCATCACGACGTCTCTGGTAGAAACTAAACTCATTAAGATGTGATTGAATTTTTAAAAATGTTCCTATAAAAATAAAAATACACGTTTTTTTTTCAATCAATTCAACTTTATTTAAAACTGTAGTAAAATGAGTGAATGTTTATCTGAAGCTTCAGTAAATATATATCACTGTTTATTTAACATATTTCATTTCTTTTAGTTTTTATTGTCACTTCATTTCAACAAGGTAATAAATGAGTTTCTATCCACAGTAACTGTGTTGTAATATTTTAGAGGAAAACGTCTGATTGATCATATGAGACCAGAGCTGCAGCAATTAATCAACTGATTGATTAGTTTCCAACTGTCACATTAATCAACAACTACTCTGATAATCAAGTAATAGACTAGACTCATTTATGCAGTAGAAAATGTCTAAATTCTACACTGATCAACTCATGATGAGGTGGTGGCGCCATCATGTGGCCACGCTGCGCAATTACACACAGATTATATAATAAATACATATAAATATATGATAAATACATATAAATATATGATAAATACATATAAATATATGATAAATACATATAAATATATGATAAATACATAAAAAATATCAAATACATCTAAATATATGATAAATACATCTAAATATATGATAAATACATCTAAATATATAATAAATACATATAAATATATGATAAATACATATAAATATATGATAAATACATAAAATATATGATAAATACATATAAATATATGATAAATACATATAAATATATAATAAATACATATAAATATATGATAAATACATAAAAATATATGATAAATACATAAAAAATATCATAAATACATATAAATATATAATAAATACATATAAATATATGATAAATACATATAAATATATGATAAATACATATAAATATATAATAAATACATATAAATATATGATAAATACATATAAATATATGATAAATACATCTAAATATATAATAAATACATATAAATATATGATAAATACATATAAATATATAATAAATACATATAAATATATGATAAATACATATACATATATGATAAATACATAAAATATATGATAAATACATCTAAATATATAATAAATACATATAAATATATGATAAATACATCTAAATATATAATAAATACATATAAATATATGATAAATACATATAAATATATGATAAATACATAAAATATATGATAAATACATCTAAATATATAATAAATACATCTAAATATATGATAAATACATATAAATATATGATAAATACATAAAATATATGATAAATACATATAAATATATAATAAATACATATAAATATATGATAAATACATATAAATATATGATAAATACATATAAATATATAATAAATACATATAAATATATGATAAATACATAAAAAAATATCATAAATACATATAAATATATGATAAATACATATAAATACATATAAATATATAATAAATACATATACATATATGATAAATACATATAAATATATGATAAATACATATAAATATATAATAAATACATATAAATATATGATAAATACATATAAATATATGATAAATACATAAAAAATATCATAAATACATATAAATATAGGATAAATACATATAAATATATAATAAATACATATAAATATATGATAAATACATATAAATATATAATAAATACATATAAATATATAATAAATACATATAAATATATGATAAATACATATAAATATATAATAAATACATATAAATATATAATAAATACAGGATTAAGCCACATAAATAGATATAAATACATGATAAATAGTCAGATGTCAGCTGATAAATATTCTATTCATTTCACATATGACAGTGAGTTAGATCTGAGGGCAGGAACGTGTCCAGTATTTAGCATAGCAACACTAAACCATAGATTCATGAAATAAATCAATAGTTAATAGTGGTTATCAGCAGATTCTGGTATGAGTCTCTACATATCTGTGATGATTTTAATGTTTAATAATTAGACGCTAACAACAATACAACATTATTTCTGCAGTGGAGAGGTAATTATCTAATATAAAATATATAATAATACTACATAGATACATATATATGATCTTTATAATTCGAACACTGATGTGATCACACTGAGTTTAACTCTGGTTTAAATCCATCGTAGAAGGAGTTTTATAATTTCCTGACGGTCCCTGAACGCAGCACAGTCCTCGCCCTTTAAGTCCAGATGAAAGACGCTGCGTAATTTAGGTGAAAGTGGAACAGGAGGAGCAGGAGGAGGAAGAGGAGGAAGAGGAGGAAGAGGAGGAGTTCCAGGAGTTCCAGGAGGTACATGTGAAGTATCCGGACCGTGAGGATCTGCTGGGACAGGTAGGACAGGTAGGACGTGGCGCCTCCAGCTGTTTCTCATCATTAATCTATTGATCACCAGATGTTAACAACATCGTCATATTTACAGCAAACACCACGTGACCTGTTATGAAACTGTTTCCTGCTGCAGAAACAGCAGCTTTATACACGTTACTGACAGTTAAAGCTGCGGGTATTGATTAGTTTGTTACTATCACATTAATCAGCTGCTGTTCTGATAATCGATCAATCGATCAGAGTCATTGATTAATCAGTAAATGTGTAAATTCTCTGGTTCCAGCTTCTCTTCTCTGGTTATTTCCTGGTTTCTTTAGTCTCTATAATAATAAACTGATGATCTTTGGACCAAGTTACTAATAGATGAATGATTTTAATAATCAATAGATCCATTAATAATAATAATAATAATAATAATCAATAGTAGCTTCCAGTGACTGGATTCAACAGAAAAGCATCAGTTTTCCTGCATAAAGTTTCTGCTGAGTCATCATTTATTCAGAATGACTCAGCAGCAGAATTTAATTAAATCTGGTTAAATTTAGATGAACTGAGTTTATTTTCAGCAGCAACACGAGAAAAAACTGAATGTTGTTGTTGTTGTTGTTGTTGTTGTTGTTGTTGTTGTTGTTGCAGTTTGATGCTGCACCGAGCTGCAGACACAATAAATACATACAAATAAATACAAATAAATAAATAGAAATAAATAGAAATAAATCACCGAGCTGCAGATACAATAAATACATACAAATAAACACAAATAAATAAATAGAAATAAATAGAAATAAATCACCGAGCTGCAGATACAATAAATACATACAAATAAATACAAATAAATACAAATAAATAAATAGAAATAAATCACCGAGCTGCAGATACAACAACAACAATAAATAAATATAAATAAACATCAATAAACATGAGGCCATGAATTAATCATTAAATTAATGGATTATTGTGAAAATGGTTTTGATTTTATAATAATTCTGGATCAGAATTAATTTACTGTTGAATGAAGAAACAATAGGACTGAAAATCAGCTTTATCTGTGTTTACCTAGATGGATAAATAAATAAACAGGTAAATAAATAAACAGGTAAATAAATAAACAGGTAAATAAATAAACAGGTAAATAAATAACCAGGTAAATAAATAAATGAACAGGTAAATAAATAAACAGATAAATAAATAAACAGGTAAATAAATAAACAGATAAATAAATAAATAAACAGATAAATAAATAAATAAACAGGTAAATAAATAAACAGATAAATAAATAAATAAACAGATAAATAAATAAACAGGTAAATAAATACCTGTTATCTATTTATAATAGATAAATAAATAAACAAACTGCATGAATCCAGACTGGATGAATCAGTTCACATCTAAATCAGTGACGTAGTTATAAGGTGCTGATTCTGTATTTAACTCAACTTCAACACTATTACTATTATTATATTATTATTATTATTATTATTGTTATTATTATTATTATTATTATTACTATTATATTATTATTATTATTATTATTATTATTACTATTATATTATTATTATTATTATTATTATTATTATTATTATTATTATTATTATTATTACTATTATTATTACTATTACTATTACTATTATTATTATTATTATTATTGTTATTATTATTATTATTATTATTACTATATTATTATTATTATTATTATTATTACTATGTTATTATTATTATTATTATTATTATTATTATATTATTATTATTATAATATTATTATAATCCTCTGGTTGTAATATTATATTATTATTATATTATTATTATAATCCTGTGGTTGTAATATTATATTATTATTATATTATTATTATAATCCTGTGGTTGTAATATTATATTATATTATTATTATAATATTATTATAATATTCTTATAATCCTGTGGTTGTAATATTATATTATATTATTATTATAATATTATTATAATATTCTTATAATCCTGTGGTTGTAATATTATATTATATTATTATTATAATATTATTATAATATTCTTATAATCCTGTGGTTGTAATATTATATTATATTATTATTATTATAATATTATTATAATATTATTATAATCCTGTGGTTGTGATGATTCTTCCTCTGGTTGCAGCAGCAGCAGTGATGGAACAAACAGCAGCAACACATCAGACCCTGATGTTGTCACCAGGTCCACTACTGCTGGTCCTGGTCCTAGTCCTGGTCCTGGTCCTGGTCCTGGTCTTCCTCACCTCCTTCCTGTTCTGGCCTGGAGTTCTGCTGAAGGTTTACAACTGGTAAAAACCACAGACGATTCATACGTTTAATAA
The DNA here is from genome assembly GCA_030544235.1 of Lepturacanthus savala. Taxonomy (NCBI): domain Eukaryota; kingdom Metazoa; phylum Chordata; class Actinopteri; order Scombriformes; family Trichiuridae; genus Lepturacanthus; species Lepturacanthus savala. The sequence goes on from CM060463.1 coordinate 37,912,410, forward strand.
ATAAATGATAAACTCTATAAATAAATGGATTCACATAATTTATAGAGAGTTTATATCAGATTAGATATAAATCACTGATTAGACTGAAAAATACTCTGAGAAGATGTTTGAACAAGATGTACAGGAACTAAAATGTTACAGGTTTAAATAAGTCAGAGTTTAAATAAGTTAGAGTTTAAATAAGTCAGAGTTTAAATAAGTTAGAGTTTAAATAAGTTAGAGTTTAAATAAGTTAGAGATTAAATAAGTCAGAGTTTAAATAAGTTAGAGTTTAAATAAGTTAGAGTTTAAATAAGTTAGAGTTTAAATGAGTTAGAGTTTAAATGAGTTAGAGTTTAAATAAGTTAGAGTTTAAATAAGTTAGAGATTAAATAAGTCAGAGTTTAAATAAGTTAGAGTTTAAATAAGTTAGAGATTAAATAAGTTAGAGTTTAAATAAGTTAGAGTTTAAATAAGTTAGAGATTAAATAAGTCAGAGTTTAAATAAGTTAGAGTTTAAATAAGTTAGAGATTAAATAAGTCAGAGTTTAAATAAGTTAGAGATTAAATAAGTCACAGTTTAAATAAGTTAGAGTTTAAATAAGTCAGAGTTTAAATAAGTCAGAGTTTAAATAAGTCAGAGTTTAAATAAGTTAGAGTTTAAATAAGTCAGAGTTTAAATGAGTTAGAGATTAAATGAGTTAGAGATTAAATAAGTCAGAGTTTAAATGAGTTAGAGTTTAAATGAGTTAGAGTTTAAATGAGTCAGAGTTTAAATGAGTTAGAGTTTAAATGAGTTAGAGTTTAAATGAGTTAGAGTTTAAATGAGTTAGAGTTTAAATGAGTTAGAGTTTAAATAAGTTAGAGTTTAAATGAGTTAGAGTTTAAATAAGTTAGAGTTTAAATGAGTCAGAGTTTAAATGAGTTAGAGTTTAAATAAGTCAGAGTTTAAATGAGTTAGAGTTTAAATGAGTTAGAGTTTAAATAAGTTAGAGTTTAAATGAGTTAGAGTTTAAATAAGTTAGAGTTTAAATGAGTTAGAGTTTAAATGAGTTAGAGTTTAAATAAGTCAGAGTTTAAATGAGTTAGAGTTTAAATAAGTCAGAGTTTAAATGAGTTAGAGTTTAAATAAGTCAGAGTTTAAATGAGTTAGAGTTTAAATGAGTTAGAGTTTAAATAAGTTAGAGTTTAAATGAGTTAGAGTTTAAATGAGTTAGAGTTTAAATAAGTCAGAGTTTAAATAAGTTAGAGATTAAATAAGTCAGAGTTTAAATAAGTTAGAGTTTAAATACGTCAGAGTTTAAATAAGTTAGAGATTAAATAAGTCAGAGTTTAAATGAGTTAGAGTTTAAATGAGTTAAAGTTTAAATAAGTTAGAGTTTAAATGAGTTAGAGTTTAAATGAGTTAGAGTTTAAATGAGTTAGAGTTTAAATAAGTTAGAGTTTAAATAAGTCAGAGTTTAAATAAGTCAGAGTTTAAATGAGTTAGAGTTTAAATGAGTTAGAGTTTAAATGAGTTAGAGTTTAAATGAGTTAGAGTTTAAATAAGTCAGAGTTTAAATGAGTTAGAGTTTAAATAAGTCAGAGTTTAAATGAGTTAGAGTTTAAATGAGTTAGAGTTTAAATGAGTTAGAGTTTAAATAAGTCAGAGTTTAAATAAGTTAGAGTTTAAATAAGTCAGAGTTTAAATGAGTTAGAGTTTAAATAAGTCAGAGTTTAAATGAGTTAGAGTTTAAATAAGTCAGAGTTTAAATGAGTTAGAGTTTAAATGAGTTAGAGTTTAAATGAGTTAGAGTTTAAATGAGTTAGAGTTTAAATAAGTTAGAGTTTAAATGAGTTAGAGTTTAAATGAGTTAGAGTTTAAATAAGTCAGAGTTTAAATAAGTTAGAGATTAAATAAGTCAGAGTTTAAATAAGTTAGAGTTTAAATACGTCAGAGTTTAAATAAGTTAGAGATTAAATAAGTCAGAGTTTAAATGAGTTAGAGTTTAAATGATTTAAAGTTTAAATAAGTTAGAGTTTAAATGAGTTAGAGTTTAAATAAGTTAGAGTTACAAAGACCACAATTTTTCTGCCTACCTAGAAGGACCAGAGAGGGGTCATTTGACCCACACAGCTTTTGCCGAGTACACTAATCACTCATTTTGTTATGGTAATGAGGCTGTTAGGGGCAGTGTGTGGGGTGAGGGGGTCACACCTTACAGGTAACAGCCAAGAAAAACAGGGGCAGATAGCTTCTTACGAAGGGCTGTCAGCCTCTGAAATCACCACAGGTAAATAGTAACTGATACAGTATACTGTATATAATACATATAATATTATGAATTAAAGCAATTCACGTTGTGCTTTGATCAAAACAATTCCTAACCTTATCCTGTCAGTTGTTTTTTTTTAACGTGGTGGATTGGCAACAAAATCCTATCACAAGAATCCTAGCAGGACACATTGTGATCAGATCTAAACAAACCCTAACCCTAACCTTTCAGTAAGAAATGTTTTTGAGGGTAAATAATCTTTGAAATCAGAAAAAAAACAAAGACAAAAATAAGACTTTGGACACATGAAATAATTCCGTGTCCCCCAACAGGGAATTTTGGAAAAATCCGTGCCAGTACCACAGATTTCGTGTCACAATGATCCTTGCCAGCTTTCACAGATTTCTAGGAGATCATGTTGCAGACATACCCACGTTTGTCATTGTATGGGGCAATGTTTCCACAATTTCTGCCATGGTCCACACATCCAGGCATGGTTCAACATGGCATCCAAGAATGCATAATGCCTTGCTACCATCATATTCTCCTGAAACCATAGAAGGTGTTTTTCTCTGCTTGGAGGTGGAGAGTATGAACATCATGGCAAAAAACAGAGGTCTCTCCTCAATATTGAGGAGGGCTAAGGCATTGACGCTTCTTCCCACACTGCATCTCAAGAGAAAACATCAGAGGGGATGTTGACCAGAATCTGTGGACAAACAGAGCATGGGAATAGCCAGAAAGATGAGGCTGGTGACCAGGACAGAGACAAAATATCTCTGATTTGTTTTTATGTGTGATGTCTGAACGATTATGCCACACGAGGCTATACGTTTTAACAAAATAGCAAGTACAATAAACTGAAATTAAATTATATACATTGAAATTATTTATATAAGGAATATCAGTGATGTGATCTGGCTTGGGTGGGTGGGGCATCTCCCATGCCATGTGACCATAACGACTCATAACGACTCATGTGAATGCAACCTGGCAATTGTTAGATGGATAAATACCAGTGCATGTGGACTACTGCTTCATTTCACTCAAGAATTTTGTGGTGAAAGAAGCTCCTCTCCAAGGAACGAAGATGCAGAGATTCAGCACTCAACAGGCATTGGAAATGATCCTGGATGGAGCTGACCCTTGTGAATCGGATGGAGAAGACATCAATCTCCAGGTGGATTCAGACTCTGAGCTGTCTCAGTCTTCAGGTAATATTTAATATCATATCATTTCCCAAAAACTACTAGTTCTAGTTTTAAAAAAATACTAGAGGTGATTTTTACTTCATTTCTTGAAACCAGAAAAATAAACCATTTTTGCAGTGATAAGCTTCTATACTTTTATATACATTTGTGATATCATTTGAATTTCCCATTGCTCATAATTACATTTTTGTCATGCTACAGATGAGGAGAGTGCTCCCCAACCAACCAAGAGAGCTCGGTTGGCGACTGATGTGGCAGAGACTGCAAAAGATGGCACAGTATGGCATGAAGAACAGGTGGGAACGGGTCCACATTTCACCCCACCAACGCCATACAGCGCAGATGGAGAGCCAACCGCTAAGGCCAGGAGGGCAATCACAAGTCGCCTTCAGAGCTTCCTTTGTTTCATCACTCTGGACATGCTTGGCATCATACAAGACTGTACAATTCAACATGCAAACAACAAGCAAACTGAGCATGTGGATTGGTTCATGGGCATACCTGAACTAATGGCATTTATTTCCATCACCATCATGAGGGGAATCATCAAGGTGCCATCACTGCATGACTGCTGGTCGAAAAACCTGGGAAGCCCACACATCATCGAGACCATGTCCCGAGGGCGTTTCAAAAACATCATGCATCACCTGCGCTTTGATGACAGAGACACCCGCAGCGAGCGAGTACAGACTGATAGGTTTGCTGCAATTTCAAACATATGGGGATTGTTTGTCACCAACTGCATCACATCCTACATCCCTGGTCAACACATCACCATTGACGAACAACTTTTCCCGTGCAAGACTCGCTGCTGTTTCCTACAGTACAGTGCAACTAAACCAGACAAGTTTGGTATCAAGTTTTGGGTGGCGTGTGACTTGAAAACCAAATACGTCTGCAACATCCTCCCATATCTTGGCAAGGACCCCACTCGGCCTCGTGGGGAGAGAGTGTCTGAGAGTGTAGTCATGAGGCTGATGGAACCATTCTTGGACAAGGGCAGAAATGTTACCACAGACAATTTCTTTACATCACTCTCACTTGCAAAACGACTACTTAGCCGGAATTCAACCATCCTCGGCACAGTCAACAGGATTCGCCAAGAAATCCCACCGTCAACTCGACAGATGCACCGCGATGAATTTACCACCCAGGTGTTTTCATCCACTGGTGCCACACTGACTGTGTATGCGCCCAAGCGGAAGAAGACAGTGTATGTTCTCAGCAGCATGCACAGCACGATTCAGACACAGGAAACCGCCAAAAAGAAGCCAAACACCATCACACTCTACAACACAACAAAGTGCGGCGTCAATATCATGGACCAGATGGTGCGGGAATACACTGTCCGCGCAGGAACAAGGCGCTGGCCAATATCAGTGTTCTACAACATGATAGACATTGCAGCACTGAATGCCCACGTGCTCTATCAATTATGCACTGGGAGAAAGGAAAGACGGGTGGATTTCCTGTTTGAACTGGCAAGAGAGTTGGCTCACTCCCACGTGGATATGAAAAGGGCCCAAAAGGAGCAATTGCTTCGGCAACAACCCTCCACACCAGAATTCGGACAAAGAGCCAAGTGTCAGGCTAAAATCAAATGCAAGGGCAATCGTGCAACTTTGCGCTGTGTTGACTGTTACAAATATACATGTGGGAAATGCAGAAAGGAGCAATGGCAGTGCCAGAATTGTGAGTGACTGCTCAAATGTATTTGACTCATTTGCATTCTTTGTAAATATGCTTTTTTGTAAATATATTTTTTCTATTTTTGGCAAAAAAATAGCAGTTACTTCTGCAAAAACCTTCCACACGAAAACTGGGAAAACAGTTGCTTTTTTATTCATTGTAAATATGTTTTGTTTTGATTTTTTTTAACAATAAATGTCAAGAGTTTTGATCCCAAATTCTCGTTCATCCTAATGATTTACTGCATAAAAATCCACCATATGTTTATAAATCCACCATATGGGCACATACACACACACACACACATACACACACACATACACACACACACACACACACACACACACACACACACACACACACACACACATGCAAAAACACACTAACCTACCTGAGTACTAAAAGCTTGCCTTGGGTTCCCCTCCCCCACACAGGCTCAAGCGACTCTGTGACTCAAGTGACTTCTCTGAGCCGCTAACAGCCACATTTCCACAACAAAAGGAGTGTCCACAGGGTCAAATGACCCTCTTGTGGGCTTTTTAGGTAAAAAGGTCAATTGACCCCTCCGTGGTCGTTTTAGTGTTAAATGAGTTAGAGTTTAAATGAGTTAGAGTTTAAATAAGTTAGAGTTTAAATGAGTTAGAGTTTAAATGAGTTAGAGTTTAAATGAGTTAGAGTTTAAATGAGTTAAAGTTTAAATAAGTTAGAGATTAAATAAGTCAGAGTTTAAATGAGTTAGAGTTTAAATGAGTTAAAGTTTAAATAAGTTAGAGTTTAAATGAGTTAGAGTTTAAATAAGTTAGAGTTTAAATAAGTCAGAGTTTAAATAAGTTAGAGATTAAATAAATCAGAGTTTAAATGAGTTAGAGATTAAATGAGTTAGAGATTAAATAAATTAGAGATTAAATAAGTCAGAGTTTAAATAAGTCAGAGTTTAAATAAGTTAGAGATTAAATAAGTCAGAGTTTAAATAAGTTAGAGTTTAAATGAGTTAGAGTTTAAATAAATTAGAGTTTAAATAAGTCAGAGTTTAAATGAGTTAGAGTTTAAATGAGTTAGAGTTTAAATGAGTTAGAGTTTAAATAAGTCAGAGTTTAAATAAGTTAGAGATTAAATAAGTCAGAGTTTAAATAAGTTAGAGTTTAAATAAGTTAGAGTTTAAATAAGTCAGAGTTTAAATAAGTTAGAGATTAAATAAGTCAGAGTTTAAATGAGTTAGAGTTTAAATGAGTTAGAGTTTAAATGAGTTAGAGTTTAAATGAGTTAGAGTTTAAATGAGTTAGAGTTTAAATAAGTTAGAGTTTAAATAAGTCAGAGTTTAAATAAGTCAGAGTTTAAATAAGTTAGAGTTTAAATGAGTTAGAGTTTAAATGAGTTAGAGTTTAAATGAGTTAGAGTTTAAATGAGTTAGAGTTTAAATGAGTCAGAGTTTAAATGAGTCAGAGTTTAAATAAGTCAGAGTTTAAATAAGTTAGAGTTTAAATGAGTTAGAGTTTAAATAAGTTAGAGTTTAAATACGTTAGAGTTTAAATAAGTTAGAGTTTAAATGAGTTAGAGTTTAAATGAGTTAGAGTTTAAATGAGATAGAGTTTAAATGAGTTAGAGTTTAAATGAGTTAGAGTTTAAATAAGTCAGAGTTTAAATAAGTTAGAGATTAAATAAGTCAGAGTTTAAATAAGTCAGAGATTAAATAAATTAGAGTTTAAATGAGTTAGAGATTAAATGAGTTAGAGATTAAATAAATTAGAGATTAAATAAGTCAGAGTTTAAATAAGTTAGAGTTTAAATAAGTCAGAGTTTAAATAAGTTAGAGATTAAATAAGTCAGAGTTTAAATGAGTTAGAGTTTAAATGAGTTAGAGTTTAAATGAGTTAGAGTTTAAATGAGTTAGAGTTTAAATGAGTTAGAGTTTAAATAAGTTAGAGTTTAAATAAGTCAGAGTTTAAATAAGTCAGAGTTTAAATGAGTTAGAGTTTAAATAAGTCAGAGTTTAAATAAGTTAGAGTTTAAATAAGTTAGAGTTTAAATGAGTTAGAGTTTAAATACGTTAGAGTTTAAATAAGTTAGAGTTAATTTAATTAATTTAATAATAATATAACATGTTTCTACGTTTAATTCTGTTTGTTTTAACATATTTAAATTAATAATGACTCAGAACGCTGAGTCATCAAACCTCAGAGACTTGTTGGACTTTGTCACACACACACACACACACACACACACACACACACACACACACACACACACACACACACACACACACACACACACTTACAGCCTCAGTCACCACCACTGTCTCTATTCTACATCAAACCAGCTCCAGAGGAGATAACAGGTTCATCCTGTAGGACTTTAACCTGCTGAGTAGAAACCACAGGTCAAAGTTCAACCTGTGAAACATCTACAGGATGAACTGGTCCAGTCATGGTCTGGTCCAGTCATGGTCTGGTCTAGTCATGGTCTGGTCCATTCAGGGTCTGGTCCATTCATGGTCTGGTCCTGTCATGGTCTGGTTCATTCATGGTCTGGTCCAGTCATGGTCTGGTCCATTCAGGGTCTGGTCCATTCATGGTCTGGTCCAGTCATGGTCTGGTCCAGTCATGGTTTGGTCCAGTCATGGTCTGGTCCATTCATGGTCTGGTCCAGTCATGCTCTGGTCCAGTCATGGTCTGGTCCAGTCATGGTCTGGTCCATTCATGGTCTGGTCCTGTCATGGTCTGGTTCATTCATGGTCTGGTTCATTCATGGTCTGGTCCAGTCATGGTCTGGTCCAGTCATGGTCTGATCCAGTCATGGTCTGATCCATTCATGGTCTGGTCCATTCATGGTCTGGTCCAGTCATGGTCTGGTCCTGTCATGGTCTGGTCCTGTCATGGTCTGATCCATTCATGGTCTGGTCCAGTCATGGTTTGGTCCAGTCATGGTCTGGTCCAGTCATGGTCTGATCCAGTCATGGTCTGGTCCAGTCATGGTCTGGTCCATTCATGGTCTGGTCCAGTCATGGTCTGGTCCTGTCATGGTCTGGTCCTGTCATGGTCTGATCCAGTCATGGTCTGGTTCATTCATGGTCTGGTCCAGTCATGGTCTGGTCCAGTCATGGTCTGATCCAGTCATGGTCTGATCCAGTCATGGTCTGGTCCAGTCATGGTCTGATCCAGTCATGGTCTGGTCCATTCATGGTCTGGTCCAGTCATGGTCTGGTTCATTCATGGTCTGGTCCAGTCATGGTCTGGTCCAGTCATGGTCTGATCCAGTCATGGTCTGATCCAGTCATGGTCTGGTCCAGTCATGGTCTGATCCAGTCATGGTCTGGTCCATTCATGGTCTGGTCCAGTCATGGTCTGGTTCATTCATGGTCTGGTCCAGTCATGGTCTGGTCCAGTCATGGTCTGATCCAGTCATGGTCTGATCCAGTCATGGTCTGGTCCAGTCATGGTCTGATCCAGTCATGGTCTCCAGAGGATGAATCTTTCTATGTGTGTAGATCTGATCACCTGGAACTCTACATCCTGAGTTTCTGTTTTTTAGTCAGAGTGAGACGTCTCCACAGCTGTTACATAGAACGTCTCCATATTCATGTTCCTCTGAGGATGAACCATCATAGACTTCTATAGGAAGCTATGAGCTGCATCCACACACGGCGGCCATCTTGCTGAGGTCCATCAATGATGATCAGTGATGTCATTCCTTTGTGATGTCACTGTGTTACAGGCTGTGGCGTCAGCGGCTGGGTCTGGTGGTGATGTGGTACCTTTGTGATGTCATACCTTTGTGATGTCACTGTCTTACAGGCTGTGGCGTCAGTGGCTGGGTCTGGTGGTGTCTTATTCCTCCAGCGGTAACTACCGGTTCTGTTATTCCAGTCGAGGGACTCCAGGTGGCGCCACCCCCTCCCTGCTGCTGCTGCACGGCTTCTCAGCCTCCAAGGACATGTGGCTGCCTGTCGTCAAGGTAACGGATCAATAACCAATAATCAAATAACCGACCAATAACATTTAACTATAGTAAAAAAACAAACAAACTGTTGAATAGATGTTGTTACAACAGGAAACAACAACTAAATGACCTGAAATCACATTCTATCTTTGTGTGTGTGTGTGTGTGTGTGTGTGTGTGTGTTAGTCTCTACTGTATTATAATATATATTATTAGTGTTTAAATGTTAGTTTTATTTACAGGAATGTGTATTAGTATATTTTTATATCAGTGTATCAGGGTGCGTTTGTTTCATTGCACGTTGGGTGTGTTTGTTTTGTTGTGCAGCATCTCCCCAGGCAGCTTCACGTGGTGTGTGTGGACATGCCGGGACATGAGGGGACGAGTCGGACCGGGGTGGAGGACTACAGCATCCAGGGCCAGGTCCAGCGGATCCACCAGGTCTGCAGCTGCTGGACCGGATCCCGGTCTGGGTCTGGGTCTGGGTCTATTTTTATTTGTTTTTGACCAAACACTTTAATATCTGTATAAAATATGTTTCTGTCCAGTTGAACCAGTTCTCTTGTCCAGTTTGTCCAGAGCGTGGGTCTGGACCAGCAGCGGTTCCACCTGGTTGGAGCATCGATGGGAGGAAACGTAGCAGGAGTTTATGCTGCTTGTTTCCCTCAGAACGTCAGCAGCCTCACACTCATCTGTCCAGCAGGTACAGGAACAGCCTCATTACACGTTTAACGACACGTTAGAGACACGTTAACAGGTAGAGACACGTTAACGGGTAGAGACACGTTAACAGGTAGAAACACGTTAACGGGTAGAGACACGTTAACAGGTAGAAACACGTTAACGGGTAGAGACACGTTAACAGGTAGAGACTCGTTAACAGGTAGAGACTCGTTAACAGGTAGAGACACGTTAACAGGTAGAAACACGTTAACGGGTAGAGACACGTTAACAGGTAGAGACTCGTTAACAGGTAGAGACTCGTTAACGGGTAGAGACTTGTTAACGGGTAGAGATTCGTTAACGGGTAGAAACACGTTAACAGGTAGAGACACGTTAACAGGTAGAGACTCGTTAACAGGTAGAGACACGTTAACAGGTAGAGATTCGTTAACAGGTAGAGACACGTTAACAGGTAGAGACTCGTTAACGGGTAGAGACACGTTAACAGGTAGAGACACGTTAACAGGTAGAGACTCGTTAACAGGTAGAGACACGTTAACAGGTAGAGACTCGTTAACAGGTCTTCATTCACAGGTTTCATTTATTTTCATCCATTTATTAGTTTTTATCTTTTAGTTTCTATTATTTCATCATGTGTTTATTCCAGTAGTTTCCTGACTATTCATCTCAGTGTTTAACTGTAGGAAAAGTTTCATATCAATAAAGATTCATTGATTTATTGATTGATTTATTGATACAGTCAGGTACTGATGGTTGAACAGAGGCTTTACATGCAGGATCCAACACTGACTCCTCCTCCTCCTCTTCCTCCTCCTGCTCCTCCTGCTCCTCCTGCTCCTCCTGCTCCTCCTCCTCCTGCTCCTCCTGCTCCTCCTCCTCTTCCTCTTCCTCCTCCTCCTCTTCCTCCTCCTCCTCCTCCTCCTGCTCCTCCTCCAGGTCTGGTGTATCCTACAGAGTCAGAGTTCATCCATCATCTCAAGGAGCTGCAGCAGGATCCTCAGATCAAGTCGATTCCTCTGATTCCATCAACTCATGAAGAGATGGAGGCGATGCTGCAACTCTGCTGCTGCAAACCATTAAAACTACACAGACAGGTAGAACACTGCTGCTGCTAACACTAACACTGCTGCTGCAAACCATTAAAGCTGCACAGACAGGTAGAACACTGCTGCTGCTAACACTAACACTGCTGCTGCAAACCATTAAAGCTGCACAGACAGGTAGAACACTGCTGCTGCTAACACTAACACTGCTGCAACTCTGCTGCTGCAAACCATTAAAGCTGCACAGACACTGCTGCTGCCAACACTAACACTGCTGCTGCTAACACTGCGTGTGTGTGTGTGTGTGTGTGTGTGTGTGTGTGTTTTATTTCAGGTCCTTCGTGGTCTCCTTGACAACAGGATCCCTAACAACAGTTTCTATAGAGAAGGTTCATTCTTAGTTTTTCACAATAAAAGCCTCCAGTGGTTTACTGCTGCTCATCCAGAATAAAGTGATTCTCTGATTATTTCAGTTTTTCTGGAGATCGTTGGTGAGAAGTCGCGTCATTCTCTGCAGGAGAAGCTGCATCTGATCTCAGCTCCTCTACAGGTCATCTGGGGCAAGAAAGACCAGGTACGACCAGAGGAATGTTAGAGGAATATCAGAGGAATATTAGAGGAATATCAGAGGAATATTAGAGGAATATCAGAGGAATATTAGAGGAATATCAGAGGAATATTAGAGGAATATCAGAGGAATATTAGAGGAATATTAGAGGAATGTTAGAGGAATGTCAGAGGAATATCAGAGGAATATCAGAGGAATATTAGAGGAATGTTAGAGGAATATCAGAGGAATATCAGAGGAATATCAGAGGAATATCAGAGGAATGTCAGAGGAATATTAGAGGAATATCAGAGGAATGTCAGAGGAATATTAGAGGAATATCAGAGGAATATTAGAGGAATATCAGAGGAATGTCAGAGGAATATTAGAGGAATATCAGAGGAATATTAGAGGAATATCAGAGGAATATTAGAGGAATATTAGAGGAATGTCAGAGGAATATCAGAGGAATATCAGAGGAATATTAGAGGAATGTTAGAGGAATATCAGAGGAATATCAGAGGAATGTCAGAGGAATATTAGAGGAATATCAGAGGAATGTCAGAGGAATATTAGAGGAATATTAGAGGAATGTCAGAGGAATATTAGAGGAATGTCAGAGGAATGTCTAGAGGAATATTAGAGGAATATCAGAGGAATATTAGAGGAATGTCAGAGGAATATTAGAGGAATATCAGAGGAATATTAGAGGAATGTCAGAGGAATATCAGAGGAATATCAGAGGAATATTAGAGGAATGTCAGAGGAATGTCAGAGGAATATCAGAGGAATATTAGAGGAATGTCAGAGGAATGTCAGAGGAATATTAGAGGAATATCAGAGGAATATCAGAGGAATATCAGAGGAATGTCAGAGGAATGTCTAGAGGAATATCAGAGGAATATCAGAGGAATATCAGAGGAATATCAGAGGAATGTCAGAGGAATATCAGAGGAATATCAGAGGAATGTCAGAGGAATATCAGAGGAATATCAGAGGAATGTCAGAGGAATATCAGAGGAATATTAGAGGAATGTCAGAGGAATGTCAGAGGAATATTAGAGGAATGTCAGAGGAATATCAGAGGAATGTCAGAGGAATATTAGAGGAATGTCAGAGGAATATCAGAGGAATATCAGAGGAATATCAGAGGAATATCAGAGGAATATTAGAGGAATATCAGAGGAATATCAGAGGAATGTTAGAGGAATATCAGAGGAATATCAGAGGAATATCAGAGGAATATCAGAGGAATATTAGAGGAATGTCAGAGGAATGTCAGAGGAATATTAGAGGAATGTCAGAGGAATATCAGAGGAATGTCAGAGGAATATTAGAGGAATGTCAGAGGAATATCAGAGGAATATCAGAGGAATATCAGAGGAATATCAGAGGAATATTAGAGGAATATCAGAGGAATATCAGAGGAATGTTAGAGGAATATCAGAGGAATGTCAGAGGAATATCAGAGGAATGTCAGAGGAATATTAGAGGAATGTTAGAGGAATATCAGAGGAATATCAGAGGAATATCAGAGGAATATCAGAGGAATGTCAGAGGAATATTAGAGGAATATCAGAGGAATATTAGAGGAATATCAGAGGAATATTAGAGGAATATTAGAGGAATGTCAGAGGAATATCAGAGGAATATCAGAGGAATATTAGAGGAATGTTAGAGGAATATCAGAGGAATATCAGAGGAATATCAGAGGAATATCAGAGGAATGTCAGAGGAATATTAGAGGAATATTAGAGGAATGTCAGAGGAATGTTTGAGGAATATCAGAGGAATATCAGAGGAATATCAGAGGAATATCAGAGGAATGTCAGAGGAATATCAGAGGAATATCAGAGGAATATCAGAGGAATATTAGAGGAATGTTAGAGGAATATCAGAGGAATATCAGAGGAATATCAGAGGAATATCAGAGGAATATCAGAGGAATGTTAGAGGAATGTCAGAGGAATATCAGAGGAATATTAGAGGAATGTTAGAGGAATATCAGAGGAATATCAGAGGAATGTTAGAGGAATATCAGAGGAATATCAGAGGAATATTAGAGGAATGTTAGAGGAATATCAGAGGAATATCAGAGGAATGTTAGAGGAATATCAGAGGAATATCAGAGGAATGTCAGAGGAATATCAGAGGAATATCAGAGGAATATTAGAGGAATGTTAGAGGAATATCAGAGGAATATCAGAGGAATGTTAGAGGAATATCAGAGGAATATCAGAGGAATGTTAGAGGAATATCAGAGGAATATCAGAGGAATATCAGAGGAATATTAGAGGAATGTTAGAGGAATGTTAGAGGAATGTCAGAGGAATGTTAGAGGAATATCAGAGGAATATCAGAGGAATATCAGAGGAATGTTAGAGGAATGTCAGAGGAATGTTAGAGGAATATCAGAGGAATATCAGAGGAATATCAGAGGAATATTAGAGGAATATTAGAGGAATGTCAGAGGAATATCAGAGGAATGTCAGAGGAATATTAGAGGAATGTTAGAGGAATATCAGAGGAATATCAGAGGAATATTAGAGGAATATTAGAGGAATGTTAGAGGAATATCAGAGGAATGTTAGAGGAATATCAGAGGAATATCAGAGGAATATTAGAGGAATGTTAGAGGAATATCAGAGGAATATTAGAGGAATGTTAGAGGAATATCAGAGGAATATTAGAGGAATATTAGAGGAATGTCAGAGGAATGTTAGAGGAATATCAGAGGAATATCAGAGGAATATCAGAGGAATATTAGAGGAATATTAGAGGAATGTCAGAGGAATATCAGAGGAATATCAGAGGAATATTAGAGGAATATTAGAGGAATGTCAGAGGAATATCAGAGGAATATCAGAGGAATATCAGAGGAATATCAGAGGAATATCAGAGGAATATCAGAGGAATATTAGAGGAATGTTAGAGGAATATCAGAGGAATATTAGAGGAATGTTAGAGGAATATCAGAGGAATATCAGAGGAATATTAGAGGAATATCAGAGGAATATCAGAGGAATATTAGAGGAATGTCAGGAATATCAGAGGAATGTCAGAGGAATATTAGAGGAATATCAGAGGAATGTCAGAGGAATATTAGAGGAATATCAGAGGAATATTAGAGGAATATCAGAGGAATATTAGAGGAATATTAGAGGAATATCAGAGGAATATTAGAGGAATATCAGAGGAATATTAGAGGAATGTTAGAGGAATATCAGAGGAATATTAGAGGAATATCAGAGGAATATTAGAGGAATATTAGAGGAATATTAGAGGAATATTAGAGGAATATCAGAGGAATATTAGAGGAATATCAGAGGAATATTAGAGGAATATCAGAGGAATATTAGAGGAATATCAGAGGAATATTAGAGGAATATCAGAGGAATATCAGGAATATCAGGAATATCAGAGGAATGTCAGAGGAATATTAGAGGAATATCAGAGGAATATCAGAGGAATATTAGAGGAATATCAGAGGAATATTAGAGGAATATCAGAGGAATATCAGAGGAATATCAGAGGAATATCAGAGGAATGTCAGAGGAATGTCAGAGGAATGTCAGAGGAATATCAGGAATATCAGAGGAATATTAGAGGAATGTCAGGAATGTCAGAGGAATATCAGAGGAATATTAGAGGAATATCAGAGGAATGTCAGAGGAATATCAGAGGAATATCAGAGGAATATCAGAGGAATATTAGAGGAATATCAGAGGAATATCAGAGGAATGTCAGAGGAATATCAGAGGAATATCAGAGGAATGTCAGAGGAATATCAGAGGAATATCAGAGGAATATCAGAGGAATATTAGAGGAATATCAGAGGAATATTAGAGGAATATCAGAGGAATATCAGAGGAATGTCAGAGGAATATTAGAGGAATGTCAGAGGAATGTCAGAGGAATGTCAGAGGAATATCAGAGGAATATCAGGAATATCAGAGGAATATTAGGAATATCAGAGGAATATCAGAGGAATATCAGAGGAATGTCAGAGGAATATCAGGAATATCAGAGGAATATCAGAGGAATGTCAGAGGAATATTAGAGGAATATCAGAGGAATATTAGAGGAATGTCAGAGGAATATTAGAGGAATATCAGAGGAATATCAGAGGAATATCAGAGGAATATCAGAGGAATATCAGAGGAATATTAGAGGAATATCAGAGGAATATCAGAGGAATATCAGAGGAATATCAGAGGAATATTAGAGGAATATTAGAGGAATGTCAGAGGAATATCAGAGGAATATCAGAGGAATATCAGAGGAATGTCAGAGGAATATTAGAGGAATATCAGAGGAATATCAGAGGAATATTAGAGGAATATCAGAGGAATATTAGATGAATATTAGAGGAATATCAGAGGAATATTAGAGGAATATCAGAGGAATGTCAGAGGAATATTAGAGGAATGTCAGAGGAATGTCAGAGGAATATCAGAGGAATGTCAGAGGAATATTAGAGGAATATCAGAGGAATGTCAGAGGAATATCAGGAATATCAGAGGAATGTCAGAGGAATGTCAGAGGAATATCAGAGGAATGTCAGAGGAATATTAGAGGAATATTAGAGGAATATCAGAGGAATGTCAGAGGAATATTAGAGGAATATCAGAGGAATGTCAGAGGAATATTAGAGGAATATCAGAGGAATATTAGAGGAATGTCAGAGGAATATCAGAGGAATGTCAGAGGAATATTAGAGGAATGTCAGAGGAATATTAGAGGAATGTCAGAGGAATGTCAGAGGAATGTCAGAGGAATATCAGAGGAATGTCAGAGGAATATTAGAGGAATATTAGAGGAATATTAGAGGAATATCAGAGGAATATCAGAGGAATATCAGAGGAATATTAGAGGAATATCAGAGGAATGTCAGAGGAATATCAGGAATATCAGAGGAATGTCAGAGGAATGTCAGAGGAATATCAGAGGAATATCAGAGGAATGTCAGAGGAATATTAGAGGAATATTAGAGGAATATCAGAGGAATATCAGAGGAATATCAGAGGAATATTAGAGGAATATTAGAGGAATATCAGAGGAATATCAGAGGAATGTCAGAGGAATGTTAGAGGAATGTTAGAGGAATGTTAGAGGAATGTTAGAGGAATGTCAGAGGAATATTAGAGGAATATCAGAGGAATATTAGAGGAATATCAGAGGAATATTAGAGGAATATCAGAGGAATGTCAGAGGAATATTAGAGGAATGTCAGAGGAATATCAGAGGAATGTCAGAGGAATGTTAGAGGAATGTTAGAGGAATGTTAGAGGAATATCAGAGGAATATTAGAGGAATATCAGAGGAATATCAGAGGAATATCAGAGGAATGTCAGAGGAATATTAGAGGAATATCAGGAATATCAGAGGAATATTAGAGGAATATTAGAGGAATATCAGAGGAATATCAGAGGAATATCAGGAATATCAGAGGAATATTAGAGGAATGTCAGAGGAATATTAGAGGAATGTCAGAGGAATGTCAGAGGAATGTCAGAGGAATATCAGAGGAATATCAGGAATATCAGAGGAATATTAGGAATATCAGAGGAATATCAGAGGAATATCAGAGGAATATCAGAGGAATATCAGAGGAATGTCAGAGGAATATTAGAGGAATATCAGGAATATCAGAGGAATATTAGAGGAATATTAGAGGAATATCAGAGGAATATCAGAGGAATATCAGGAATATCAGAGGAATATTAGAGGAATATTAGAGGAATATCAGAGGAATATCAGAGGAATATTAGAGGAATGTCAGGAATATCAGAGGAATATCAGAGGAATATCAGAGGAATATCAGAGGAATATTAGAGGAATATCAGAGGAATGTCAGGAATATCAGAGGAATATCAGAGGAATGTTAGAGGAATATCAGAGGAATATCAGAGGAATATCAGAGGAATATTAGAGGAATGTCAGAGGAATATCAGAGGAATATCAGAGGAATGTCAGAGGAATATCAGAGGAATATCAGGAATATCAGAGGAATATTAGAGGAATATTAGAGGAATGTTAGAGGAATATCAGAGGAATATCAGGAATATCAGAGGAATATTAGAGGAATATTAGAGGAATATCAGAGGAATATCAGAGGAATATCAGAGGAATGTTAGAGGAATGTCAGAGGAATATCAGAGGAATATCAGAGGAATGTCAGAGGAATATCAGAGGAATATCAGAGGAATATCAGAGGAATATTAGAGGAATATCAGAGGAATATCAGAGGAATATCAGAGGAATATTAGAGGAATATCAGAGGAATATCAGAGGAATATCAGAGGAATATCAGAGGAATATCAGAGGAATATTAGAGGAATATCAGAGGAATATCAGAGGAATGTTAGAGGAATATCAGAGGAATGTCAGAGGAATATCAGGAATATCAGAGGAATATTAGAGGAATATCAGAGGAATGTCAGAGGAATACAGAGGAATATCAGGAATATCAGAGGAATATCAGAGGAATATCAGAGGAATATTAGAGGAATGTCAGAGGAATACAGAGGAATATCAGGAATATCAGAGGAATATCAGGAATATCAGAGGAATGTCAGAGGAATATCAGGAATATCAGAGGAATGTTAGAGGAATATCAGAGGAATATCAGAGGAATGTCAGAGGAATATCAGAGGAATACAGAGGAATATCAGGAATATCAGAGGAATATTAGAGGAATATCAGAGGAATATCAGAGGAATATCAGAGGAATATTAGAGGAATGTCAGAGGAATGTCAGAGGAATATCAGAGGAATATCAGAGGAATATCAGAGGAATATCAGAGGAATGTTAGAGGAATATCAGAGGAATGTCAGAGGAATATCAGAGGAATATTAGAGGAATATCAGAGGAATATCAGAGGAATATCAGAGGAATGTTAGAGGAATATCAGAGGAATGTCAGAGGAATATTAGAGGAATGTTAGAGGAATGTTAGAGGAATATCAGAGGAATGTCAGAGGAATATCAGAGGAATATCAGAGGAATATCAGAGGAATATTAGAGGAATATCAGAGGAATATCAGAGGAATATCAGAGGAATATTAGAGGAATATCAGAGGAATATCAGAGGAATATCAGAGGAATGTCAGAGGAATATCAGAGGAATGTTAGAGGAATATCAGAGGAATGTCAGAGGAATATCAGAGGAATGTCAGAGGAATGTCAGAGGAATATCAGAGGAATATCAGAGGAATATTAGAGGAATGTCAGAGGAATATCAGAGGAATATCAGAGGAATGTCAGAGGAATATCAGAGGAATATCAGAGGAATATTAGAGGAATGTCAGAGGAATGTCAGAGGAATGTCAGAGGAATGTCAGAGGAATATCAGAGGAATATCAGAGGAATGTCAGAGGAATGTCAGAGGAATGTCAGAGGAATGTCAGAGGAATGTCAGAGGAATATCAGAGGAATGTTAGAGGAATATTAGAGGAATGTTAGAGGAATATCAGAGGAATGTCAGAGGAATGTCAGAGGAATATTAGAGGAATGTTAGAGGAATATTAGAGGAATGTTAGAGGAATATCAGAGGAATGTCAGAGGAATGTCAGAGGAATGTCAGGAATATCAGAGGAATATCAGAGGAATGTCAGAGGAATATTAGAGGAATGTCAGAGGAATATTAGAGGAATGTCAGAGGAATGTCAGAGGAATATTAGAGGAATGTCAGAGGAATATTAGAGGAATATCAGAGGAATGTCAGAGGAATATTAGAGGAATATCAGAGGAATGTCAGAGGAATATTAGAGGAATATCAGAGGAATATCAGAGGAATATTAGAGGAATATTAGAGGAATGTCAGAGGAATGTCAGAGGAATGTCAGAGGAATGTCAGAGGAATGTCAGAGGAATGTCAGAGGAATATTAGAGGAATGTCAGAGGAATATTAGAGGAATGTCAGAGGAATGTCAGAGGAATATTAGAGGAATGTCAGAGGAATGTCAGAGGAATATCAGAGGAATGTCTGAGGAATGTTAGAGGAATATCAGAGGAATATCAGAGGAATGTCTGAGGAATGTCAGAGGAATGTTAGAGGAATATCAGAGGAATATCAGAGGAATATCAGAGGAATGTTAGAGGAATGTCAGAGGAATATCAGAGGAATATCAGAGGAATATCAGGAATATCAGAGGAATATCAGAGGAATATCAGAGGAATATTAGAGGAATATCAGAGGAATATTAGAGGAATATCAGAGGAATGTCAGGAATATCAGAGGAATGTTAGAGGAATATCAGAGGAATATCAGAGGAATATCAGAGGAATGTTAGAGGAATGTCAGAGGAATATCAGAGGAATATCAGAGGAATATCAGAGGAATATCAGAGGAATATCAGAGGAATGTTAGAGGAATATCAGAGGAATATCAGAGGAATATCAGGAATATCAGAGGAATATTAGAGGAATATCAGAGGAATATCAGAGGAATATCAGAGGAATATTAGAGGAATGTCAGAGGAATGTCAGAGGAATATTAGAGGAATATCAGAGGAATATAAGAGGAATATCAGAGGAATATCAGAGGAATGTTAGAGGAATGTCAGAGGAATATCAGAGGAATATCAGAGGAATATCAGAGGAATATCAGAGGAATATCAGAGGAATATTAGAGGAATGTCAGAGGAATATCAGAGGAATGTCAGAGGAATATTAGAGGAATGTCAGAGGAATATCAGAGGAATATCAGAGGAATATCAGAGGAATATCAGAGGAATATCAGAGGAATATTAGAGGAATATCAGAGGAATGTCTGAGGAATATCAGAGGAATATCAGGAATATCAGAGGAATATTAGAGGAATATCAGAGGAATATCAGAGGAATGTCAGAGGAATGTCAGAGGAATATTAGAGGAATATTAGAGGAATGTCAGAGGAATATCAGAGGAATATCAGAGGAATATCAGAGGAATATCAGAGGAATATCAGGAATATCAGAGGAATATTAGAGGAATATCAGAGGAATATCAGGAATATTAGAGGAATATCAGAGGAATATCAGAGGAATATCAGGAATATCAGAGGAATATTAGAGGAATATCAGAGGAATATTAGAGGAATATTAGAGGAATGTCAGAGGAATGTCAGAGGAATATCAGAGGAATATCAGAGGAATATTAGAGGAATGTCAGAGGAATATCAGAGGAATGTTAGAGGAATATCAGAGGAATGTCAGAGGAATATTAGAGGAATATCAGAGGAATATCAGAGGAATATTAGAGGAATATCAGAGGAATATCAGAGGAATATCAGAGGAATATTAGAGGAATGTCAGAGGAATGTCAGAGGAATATCAGAGGAATGTTAGAGGAATATCAGAGGAATGTCAGAGGAATATTAGAGGAATATCAGAGGAATGTCAGAGGAATATCAGAGGAATGTCAGAGGAATATCAGAGGAATATCAGAGGAATGTCAGAGGAATGTCAGAGGAATATTAGAGGAATATCAGAGGAATGTCAGAGGAATATCAGAGGAATGTCAGAGGAATATCAGAGGAATATCAGAGGAATGTCAGAGGAATGTCAGAGGAATATCAGAGGAATATCAGAGGAATGTCAGAGGAATGTTAGAGGAATATTAGAGGAATGTTAGAGGAATATCAGAGGAATGTCAGAGGAATGTCAGAGGAATATTAGAGGAATGTCAGAGGAATATCAGAGGAATGTCAGAGGAATATCAGAGGAATATCAGAGGAATATCAGAGGAATGTCAGAGGAATATCAGAGGAATATCAGAGGAATGTCAGAGGAATATCAGAGGAATATCAGAGGAATGTCAGAGGAATGTCAGAGGAATGTCAGAGGAATGTCAGAGGAATATTAGAGGAATATTAGAGGAATGTTAGAGGAATATCAGAGGAATGTCAGAGGAATATTAGAGGAATGTCAGAGGAATATCAGAGGAATGTCAGAGGAATATCAGAGGAATGTTTGAGGAATGTCAGAGGAATGTCAGAGGAATATTAGAGGAATGTCAGAGGAATATTAGAGGAATATCAGAGGAATGTTTGAGGAATGTCAGGAATATCAGAGGAATATCAGAGGAATGTTTGAGGAATGTCAGGAATATCAGAGGAATATCAGAGGAATATTAGAGGAATATCAGAGGAATATTAGAGGAATATCAGAGGAATATCAGAGGAATATTAGAGGAATATCAGAGGAATATCAGAGGAATATTAGAGGAATATCAGAGGAATATTAGAGGAATATCAGAGGAATATCAGAGGAATATCAGAGGAATATCAGAGGAATATTAGAGGAATATCAGAGGAATATTAGAGGAATATCAGAGGAATGTCAGAGGAATGTCAGGAATATCAGAGGAATATCAGAGGAATGTTTGAGGAATGTCAGAGGAATGTCAGAGGAATATCAGAGGAATGTCAGAGGAATGTCAGAGGAATATCAGAGGAATATCAGAGGAATATTAGAGGAATGTCAGAGGAATGTCAGAGGAATATTAGAGGAATATCAGAGGAATGTCAGAGGAATATCAGAGGAATGTTTGAGGAATGTCAGGAATATCAGAGGAATATCAGAGGAATATTAGAGGAATATCAGAGGAATATCAGAGGAATGTTTGAGGAATGTCAGGAATATCAGAGGAATATCAGAGGAATATTAGAGGAATATCAGAGGAATATCAGAGGAATATTAGAGGAATATCAGAGGAATATCAGAGGAATATCAGAGGAATGTCAGAGGAATATCAGAGGAATGTCAGAGGAATATCAGAGGAATATCAGAGGAATATCAGAGGAATGTCAGAGGAATATCAGAGGAATGTCTGAGGAATATCAGAGGAATATTAGAGGAATGTCAGAGGAATATCAGAGGAATGTCAGAGGAATGTCAGAGGAATATCAGAGGAATATCAGAGGAATATCAGAGGAATATCAGAGGAATATCAGAGGAATGTCAGAGGAATATCAGAGGAATGTCTGAGGAATATCAGAGGAATGTCAGGAATTTCAGAGGAATATTAGAGGAATGTTAGAGGAATGTCAGAGGAATGTTTGAGGAATGTCAGGAATATCAGAGGAATATCAGAGGAATGTTAGAGGAATGTCAGAGGAATATCAGAGGAATGTCAGAGGAATATTAGAGGAATGTCAGAGGAATATCAGAGGAATATCAGAGGAATATCAGAGGAATATCAGAGGAATGTCAGAGGAATATCAGAGGAATATCAGAGGAATATCAGAGGAATATCAGAGGAATATCAGAGGAATATCAGAGGAATGTCAGAGGAATATTAGAGGAATGTCAGAGGAATATCAGAGGAATATCAGAGGAATATTAGAGGAATGTTAGAGGAATATCAGAGGAATGTCAGAGGAATGTCAGGAATATCAGAGGAATATCAGAGGAATATTAGAGGAATGTTAGAGGAATATCAGAGGAATGTCAGAGGAATGTCAGGAATATCAGAGGAATATCAGAGGAATGTTTGAGGAATGTCAGAGGAATGTCAGAGGAATATCAGAGGAATGTCAGAGGAATGTCAGAGGAATATCAGAGGAATATCAGAGGAATATTAGAGGAATGTCAGAGGAATGTCAGAGGAATATTAGAGGAATATCAGAGGAATGTCAGAGGAATATCAGAGGAATATCAGAGGAATGTTTGAGGAATGTCAGGAATATCAGAGGAATATCAGAGGAATATTAGAGGAATATCAGAGGAATATCAGAGGAATATCAGAGGAATGTCAGAGGAATATCAGAGGAATATCAGAGGAATATCAGAGGAATGTCAGAGGAATATCAGAGGAATGTCAGAGGAATATCAGAGGAATGTCTGAGGAATATCAGAGGAATATTAGAGGAATGTCAGAGGAATATCAGAGGAATGTCAGAGGAATGTCAGAGGAATATCAGAGGAATATCAGAGGAATATCAGAGGAATATCAGAGGAATATCAGAGGAATATCAGAGGAATGTCAGAGGAATATCAGAGGAATGTCTGAGGAATATCAGAGGAATGTCAGGAATTTCAGAGGAATATTAGAGGAATGTTAGAGGAATGTCAGAGGAATGTTTGAGGAATGTCAGGAATATCAGAGGAATATCAGAGGAATGTTAGAGGAATGTCAGAGGAATATCAGAGGAATATCAGAGGAATGTCAGAGGAATATCAGAGGAATATCAGAGGAATATCAGAGGAATATCAGAGGAATGTCAGAGGAATATCAGAGGAATATCAGGAATATCAGAGGAATATCAGAGGAATATCAGAGGAATGTCAGAGGAATGTCAGAGGAATATCAGAGGAATGTCTGAGGAATATCAGAGGAATGTCAGAGGAATATCAAAGGAATGTCTGAGGAATATCAGAGGAATGTTTGAGGAATATCAGAGGAATATCAGAGGAATGTCAGAGGAATATCAGAGGAATGTCTGAGGAATATCAGAGGAATGTCAGGAATTTCAGAGGAATATTAGAGGAATGTCAGAGGAATGTTTGAGGAATGTCAGAGGAATGTCAGAGGAATATCAGAGGAATATCAGAGGAATATCAGAGGAATGTCAGAGGAATGTTAGAGGAATATCAGAGGAATGTCAGAGGAATGTCAGAGGAATATCAGAGGAATATCAGAGGAATATCAGAGGAATATCAGAGGAATATCAGAGGAATATCAGAGGAATGTCAGAGGAATATCAGAGGAATGTCTGAGGAATATCAGAGGAATGTCAGGAATTTCAGAGGAATATTAGAGGAATGTTAGAGGAATGTCAGAGGAATGTTTGAGGAATGTCAGGAATATCAGAGGAATATCAGAGGAATGTTAGAGGAATGTCAGAGGAATATCAGAGGAATATCAGAGGAATATCAGAGGAATGTCAGAGGAATATCAGAGGAATATCAGGAATATCAGAGGAATATCAGAGGAATATCAGAGGAATGTCAGAGGAATGTCAGAGGAATATCAGAGGAATGTCTGAGGAATATCAGAGGAATGTCAGAGGAATATCAGAGGAATGTCTGAGGAATATCAGAGGAATGTTTGAGGAATATCAGAGGAATATCAGAGGAATGTCAGAGGAATATCAGAGGAATGTCTGAGGAATATCAGAGGAATGTCAGGAATTTCAGAGGAATATTAGAGGAATGTCAGAGGAATGTTTGAGGAATGTCAGGAATATCAGAGGAATATCAGAGGAATATCAGAGGAATGTCAGAGGAATGTTAGAGGAATATCAGAGGAATATCAGAGGAATGTCAGAGGAATATCAGAGGAATATCAGAGGAATGTCAGAGGAATGTTAGAGGAATATCAGAGGAATATCAGAGGAATGTCTGAGGAATATCAGAGGAATATTAGAGGAATATCAGAGGAATATTAGAGGAATGTTAGAGGAATATCAGAGGAATATTAGAGGAATATCAGAGGAATATTAGAGGAATGTCAGAGGAATATCAGAGGAATGTCAGAGGAATATCAGAGGAATATCAGAGGAATATCAGAGGAATATCAGAGGAATGTTAGAGGAATATCAGAGGAATATTAGAGGAATATTAGAGGAATATCAGAGGAATATCAGAGGAATGTTTGAGGAATATCAGAGGAATATTAGAGGAATATTAGAGGAATGTCAGAGGAATGTCAGAGGAATATCAGAGGAATATCAGAGGAATATCAGAGGAATATCAGAGGAATGTCAGAGGAATATCAGAGGAATATCAGAGGAATATCAGAGGAATATCAGAGGAATGTCTGAGGAATATCAGAGGAATGTCAGAGGAATGTCTGAGGAATGTCTGAGGAATGTCAGAGGAATATCAGAGGAATATCAGAGGAATATCAGAGGAATGTCAGAGGAATATCAGAGGAATGTCAGGAATATCAGAGGAATATCAGAGGAATGTCAGAGGAATATCAGAGGAATATCAGAGGAATGTCAGGAATATCAGAGGAATGTCAGAGGAATGTTTGAGGAATGTCAGGAATATCAGAGGAATATCAGAGGAATATTAGAGGAATATTAGAGGAATATCAGAGGAATATCAGAGCAATGTCAGAGGAATGTCAGAGGAATATTAGAGGAATGTCAGAGGAATGTCAGAGGAATATTAGAGGAATATCAGAGGAATATTAGAGGAATGTCAGAGGAATATCAGAGGAATATCAGAGGAATATCAGAGGAATGTCAGAGGAATGTCAGAGGAATATTAGAGGAATGTCAGAGGAATATCAGAGGAATATCAGAGGAATATCAGAGGAATGTCAGAGGAATATTAGAGGAATGTCAGAGGAATGTCAGAGGAATGTCAGAGGAATATTAGAGGAATATTAGAGGAATGTCAGAGGAATATTAGAGGAATGTCAGAGGAATGTCAGAGGAATGTCAGAGGAATGTTAGAGGAATGTCAGAGGAATATTAGAGGAATGTTTGAGGAATGTCAGGAATATCAGAGGAATATCAGAGGAATATTAGAGGAATATTAGAGGAATGTCAGAGGAATGTTTGAGGAATATCAGAGGAATGTCAGAGGAATGTCAGAGGAATATCAGAGGAATGTCAGAGGAATGTTTGAGGAATATTAGAGGAATATTAGAGGAATATTAGAGGAATGTCAGAGGAATGTCAGAGGAATATTAGAGGAATATTAGAGGAATATTAGAGGAATGTCAGAGGAATGTTTGAGGAATGTCAGAGGAATGTCAGAGGAATGTCAGAGGAATGTCAGAGGAATATTAGAGGAATGTCAGAGGAATATTAGAGGAATATCAGAGGAATGTCAGAGGAATATCAGAGGAATATTAGAGGAATGTCAGAGGAATATTAGAGGAATATCAGAGGAATGTCAGAGGAATGTTTGAGGAATGTCAGGAATATCAGAGGAATGT
This sequence comes from Lepturacanthus savala, assembly GCA_030544235.1. Taxonomy (NCBI): domain Eukaryota; kingdom Metazoa; phylum Chordata; class Actinopteri; order Scombriformes; family Trichiuridae; genus Lepturacanthus; species Lepturacanthus savala. The sequence goes on from CM060463.1 coordinate 37,938,631, forward strand.
CAGAGGAATATTAGAGGAATGTCTGAGGAATGTCAGAGGAATATCAGAGGAATGTCAGAGGAATGTCAGAGGAATATTAGAGGAATGTCAGAGGAATATCAGAGGAATATTAGAGGAATATTAGAGGAATATCAGAGGAATATTAGAGGAATGTCAGAGGAATGTCAGAGGAATATTAGAGGAATATTAGAGGAATGTCAGAGGAATGTTTGAGGAATATCAGAGGAATGTCAGAGGAATGTCAGAGGAATGTCAGAGGAATATCAGAGGAATGTCAGAGGAATATCAGAGGAATGTCAGAGGAATGTCAGAGGAATATCAGAGGAATATCAGAGGAATATCAGAGGAATATCAGAGGAATGTCTGAGGAATATTAGAGGAATATCAGAGGAATGTCAGAGGAATATTAGAGGAATGTCAGAGGAATGTCAGAGGAATATCAGAGGAATGTCAGAGGAATGTTAGAGGAATGTCAGAGGAATATCAGAGGAATGTTTGAGGAATGTCAGGAATATCAGAGGAATATCAGAGGAATATTAGAGGAATATCAGAGGAATGTCAGAGGAATATCAGAGGAATGTCAGAGGAATATCAGAGGAATATTAGAGGAATGTCAGAGGAATGTCAGAGGAATATTAGAGGAATGTCAGAGGAATGTCAGAGGAATATCAGAGGAATGTCAGAGGAATATTAGAGGAATATCAGAGGAATATCAGAGGAATATTAGAGGAATATTAGAGGAATATTAGAGGAATGTCAGAGGAATGTTTGAGGAATGTCAGAGGAATGTCAGAGGAATATCAGAGGAATGTTTGAGGAATGTCAGGAATATCAGAGGAATATCAGAGGAATATTAGAGGAATATCAGAGGAATGTCAGAGGAATATCAGAGGAATGTCAGAGGAATATTAGAGGAATGTCAGAGGAATGTCAGAGGAATATCAGAGGAATGTTTGAGGAATGTCAGGAATATCAGAGGAATATCAGAGGAATATTAGAGGAATATCAGAGGAATGTCAGAGGAATGTCAGAGGAATATCAGAGGAATGTCAGAGGAATGTCAGAGGAATGTCAGAGGAATGTCAGAGGAATATCAGAGGAATGTCAGAGGAATGTTTGAGGAATGTCAGAGGAATATCAGAGGAATATTAGAGGAATATTAGAGGAATATCAGAGGAATATCAGAGGAATATTAGAGGAATATTAGAGGAATGTCAGAGGAATGTTTGAGGAATGTCAGAGGAATATCAGAGGAATGTCAGAGGAATGTCAGAGGAATATCAGAGGAATGTTTGAGGAATGTCAGGAATATCAGAGGAATATCAGAGGAATATCAGAGGAATATCAGAGGAATATTAGAGGAATGTCAGAGGAATGTTAGAGGAATGTTAGAGGAATATCAGAGGAATGTCAGGAATATCAGAGGAATGTCAGAGGAATGTCAGAGGAATATCAGAGGAATATCAGAGGAATATTAGAGGAATATCAGAGGAATATTAGAGGAATATTAGAGGAATGTCAGAGGAATGTTTGAGGAATATCAGAGGAATGTCAGAGGAATGTCAGAGGAATATCAGAGGAATATCAGAGGAATATCAGAGGAATGTCAGAGGAATATCAGAGGAATGTCAGAGGAATATTAGAGGAATATCAGAGGAATATTAGAGGAATGTCAGAGGAATATTAGAGGAATATCAGAGGAATATTAGAGGAATGTCAGAGGAATGTTAGAGGAATATTAGAGGAATATCAGAGGAATATTAGAGGAATATCAGAGGAATATTAGAGGAATGTCAGAGGAATGTTAGAGGAATATTAGAGGAATGTCAGAGGAATGTCAGAGGAATATTAGAGGAATATCAGAGGAATATTAGAGGAATATTAGAGGAATGTCAGAGGAATGTCAGAGGAATGTCAGAGGAATATCAGAGGAATGTTTGAGGAATGTCAGGAATATCAGAGGAATATCAGAGGAATATCAGAGGAATATCAGAGGAATATCAGAGGAATATTAGAGGAATGTTAGAGGAATATTAGAGGAATGTCAGAGGAATGTCAGAGGAATATCAGAGGAATGTTTGAGGAATGTCAGGAATATCAGAGGAATGTCAGAGGAATGTCAGAGGAATATCAGAGGAATGTCAGAGGAATGTCAGAGGAATGTCAGAGGAATATCAGAGGAATATTAGAGGAATATCAGAGGAATGTCAGAGGAATGTCAGAGGAATATTAGAGGAATATCAGAGGAATGTCAGAGGAATGTCAGAGGAATGTCAGAGGAATATCAGAGGAATATCAGAGGAATGTCAGAGGAATGTCAGAGGAATGTCAGAGGAATATCAGAGGAATGTTAGAGGAATGTCAGAGGAATATTAGAGGAATATCAGAGGAATATCAGAGGAATATCAGAGGAATATCAGAGGAATATCAGAGGAATATCAGAGGAATGTTTGAGGAATATCAGAGGAATATCAGAGGAATGTCAGAGGAATGTCAGAGGAATATCAGAGGAATATTAGAGGAATATCAGAGGAATGTCAGAGGAATGTCAGAGGAATGTCAGAGGAATGTCAGAGGAATGTCAGAGGAATGTTTGAGGAATATCAGAGGAATATCAGAGGAATGTCAGAGGAATATCAGAGGAATGTCAGAGGAATGTCAGAGGAATATTAGAGGAATATTAGAGGAATGTCAGAGGAATGTCAGAGGAATGTCAGAGGAATGTCAGAGGAATGTTAGAGGAATGTCAGAGGAATATCAGAGGAATATTAGAGGAATGTCAGAGGAATATCAGAGGGATGTCAGAGGAATATCAGAGGAATATCAGAGGAATGTCAGAGGAATGTTAGAGGAATGTCAGAGGAATATTAGAGGAATGTCAGAGGAATATTAGAGGAATGTCAGAGGAATATCAGAGGAATGTCAGAGGAATATTAGAGGAATGTCAGAGGAATATCAGAGGAATATCAGAGGAATATTAGAGGAATGTTAGAGGAATATCAGAGGAATATTAGAGGGATGTCAGAGGAATGTCAGAGGAATGTCAGAGGAATGTCAGAGGAATGTTAGAGGAATGTCAGAGGAATATCAGAGGGATGTCAGAGGAATATCAGAGGAATATCAGAGGAATATTAGAGGAATGTTAGAGGAATATCAGAGGAATATTAGAGGGATGTCAGAGGAATGTCAGAGGAATGTCTGAGGAATATCAGAGGAATATCAGAGGAATGTCAGAGGAATATCAGAGGAATATCAGAGGAATGTCAGAGGAATATTAGAGGAATGTCAGAGGAATATTAGAGGAATGTCAGAGGAATATCAGAGGAATATTAGAGGAATGTCAGAGGAATATCAGAGGAATGTTAGAGGAATGTCAGAGGAATATTAGAGGAATATCAGAGGAATATCAGAGGAATATCAGAGGAATATCAGAGGAATATCAGAGGAATATCAGAGGAATGTTTGAGGAATATCAGAGGAATATCAGAGGAATGTCAGAGGAATGTCAGAGGAATATCAGAGGAATATTAGAGGAATATCAGAGGAATGTCAGAGGAATGTCAGAGGAATGTCAGAGGAATGTCAGAGGAATGTCAGAGGAATGTTTGAGGAATATCAGAGGAATATCAGAGGAATGTCAGAGGAATATCAGAGGAATATTAGAGGAATATTAGAGGAATGTCAGAGGAATGTCAGAGGAATGTCAGAGGAATGTCAGAGGAATGTTAGAGGAATGTCAGAGGAATATTAGAGGAATGTCAGAGGAATATTAGAGGAATGTCAGAGGAATATCAGAGGAATGTCAGAGGAATATTAGAGGAATATCAGAGGAATATCAGAGGAATATTAGAGGAATGTCAGAGGAATATCAGAGGAATATCAGAGGAATGTCAGAGGAATGTTAGAGGAATGTCAGAGGAATATCAGAGGGATGTCAGAGGAATATCAGAGGAATATCAGAGGAATGTCAGAGGAATGTTAGAGGAATGTCAGAGGAATATTAGAGGAATGTCAGAGGAATATTAGAGGAATGTCAGAGGAATATCAGAGGAATGTCAGAGGAATATTAGAGGAATATCAGAGGAATGTCAGAGGAATGTTAGAGGAATGTCAGAGGAATATCAGAGGAATATTAGAGGAATATTAGAGGAATGTTAGAGGAATATCAGAGGAATATTAGAGGGATGTCAGAGGAATGTCAGAGGAATGTCTGAGGAATATCAGAGGAATATCAGAGGAATGTCAGAGGAATATCAGAGGAATATCAGAGGAATGTCAGAGGAATATTAGAGGAATGTCAGAGGAATATTAGAGGAATGTCAGAGGAATATCAGAGGAATATTAGAGGAATATTAGAGGAATGTCAGAGGAATGTCAGAGGAATATTAGAGGAATATCAGAGGAATGTCAGAGGAATATCAGAGGAATGTCAGAGGAATGTTTGAGGAATATTAGAGGAATATTAGAGGAATGTCAGAGGAATATTAGAGGAATAACACAAAAAATATCAGAAAAATATCAGAAAAAAATAAGAAGAATATCAAAATCACTTATCAGTTGATTGTATTAATTGTATTGATTATATTGATTGTATTGATGTATTGATTGTATTGATTGATTATATTGATTGTATTGATGTATTGATTGTATTGATTGATTATATTGATTGTATTGATTGTATTGATGTATTGATTATATTGATTGATTGGTTCCCTCCAATAGGTGGTGGATGTGTCGGGGGCAGCCGTCCTGCAGACAGCCTTCCCCTCCTGTCATGTGACTCTACTGGATGACTGTGGTCACTCGGTGTCGTTGGAGCGTCCGAGGAAAGCAGCGAAGCTCATCGTTGACTTCCTGTCTGGGCAGGAAGTCAACGGCAGCAACAGCAAGAAACTTTCCTAAAAAAAAACTGATGAGGAAGAAGAAGAGAATGAATGTGATGAAGTTTATATGTATAAAAAAAAAAACAGATGATGATTAGTTTTTACCAGTTTGTTTCTTCTATAAATGTCTGTTTGAAATGTTAATGCAAACAGTGAATTATGGAATTAATTATTATTTCTCTTCCAGATCCAACTGTATTTGACTCATTCACATTAGTTTATTAACTAAATATTAATTATAAATCTGAAAAACTGTGTGTGTGTGTGTGTGTGTGTGTGTGTGTGTGTGTGTGTGTGTGTGTGTGTAGTTCACCATCTGACCACAGGTGGAGACAAACCCTCTGTTTTATCCTGAATGACAAAGATCAGGAGATTTTATCGGGATGCGTCACTCCGCAGCAGGAAACGTGTCCAAAATAAAAACAACAACTCAAAACTGAGTTTTTAACAGAGAATATTTAGATAATAAATAAATATTTAGACACAGAAAACCAGCAGGTCCCTGATGGACTCTCACCACACAGGACTTTGGATTTCAACATTTTATTTTGTTAATTTATAAAATATATTTAATATTAATGACAACAACAACTACGTGTTCTTCCTCCGTGGAGAATTAAGCTGCTGCTGGTAATAAGAAGTTGTTCTGAATCACCTGGATAAATTAAACATGTATTAAATAATAAATAAATAAATACTACAGACCAGGGCTGCAACTAAACAGATTGATATTCTGATATTAATTAATGTATTGATTAATAAATGATTAATCTATTAACTGTTCTCAATATACAAAAAATAAACCAGGTCAAAAAAGAATTTAGATAAAACATAATACAAGAAAAATGACGCACAAATAAGGAGAATGCATTTAAAATATATCATGATAAATAAACAGATCAAATAAATTAGAGCTGCAACTAACCATTAATTCTGAGAGTTGATTAATGATTGATTACTGATTATTGAAACTATTAATCTATTAGTTCTCTGGTTCATTAAATGATGTGGATCAATGTTTCATCAAAGCTGAAGATTCAACCTAAAATGTCTTTTTTTGTTCAGACCAATCTACACGTATTTGTATAATTTAAACTGTTTAACTATTTTCTATCATTGTAATATTTGAATATATAATAATTCACATGTGTTTTATTCACTTTTATTGTTTTTTTTGTCTGTTTTAACACCCATTTTCATTATGAATGTAATATGTTTTGTAATAAATAGAATCAAAATAAACATTTTTACACTCAATATGATGAACAGACATCATTACATCATAGAACTTTTTCTCAGGTTTACAGGAAACAGCAAATGAATGGAACTGAAAATGAAACTAGTTTTGGTGACGCATTTTTTCTGTGGAGTGATCCATCACATCATTTTCCAGCTCTTTGATAAAACAGGCTGATGATGCGCATGCGCAGAGTCTGTTCGACCGGTGCGTGGAGCGGCAAACGCAGGTAAACACGCTGTTCTGTGTGAATTCTGTGTGATTCTGAGTAAATTAGAGTCACGAGAGTAAAACACAGAGAATCTTTGTCTTATGTTAAATATCTGGACGGTAAAAAAACGCTGCTTCTTCTTCTGGTCGCTGTTTATTTGTCGGTTGAACAGCGACCGGAAGTAGCTAAGCTAACATCATTAGCCACAGTTTGACCTCACTCTGCTACTTCAGCCTCAGATTATACTTTTATTATCAGTATTTATTATATTATCAGCTTTATTATTGACGTTTATTTACTATATATATATAATTCTATATATATATAGAACTATCAATTCTATATATATATAGAATTATTTAATTACGTTGAGTCTGTAAATTAAAAACGTCACAAATGTTCAAAAGTAATTTCTTAACTTCAGCTGCTGATTTTATAGATTCATTACTATATATATATATATATATATATATATATATATATATTATATTTTTCTGTTTTGGTCATGTGACCTTCATGTTTAGATTTAATAGTTTTATTTATTATTAGTTTCGTTTTTTTTAATTTGTATTTATTGTTTCATTTATTATTAATTTATTCTTACTAAACTCAGGAATATGTGAAGTTCTGCAGGAGTCAGGATCTGATCATGAAGCAGTTTGCATGTGTTTAATTTAAAATCTGATTAAATTTGTAATGTTTTATATGTTTTTATATCATTTGTTTTTTTTTCTATTCAGCTAAATACATATTTTATTAATCCACTTCAACTTTCACCTTTCAAACAAGGCATGAAGCTTTATTTATATATTTTTATTTATCTATTTATCTATTACTGAATAACCTGTTTAATTATTTTCTTAATAAAACTGTTTGGTCTAATGTCAGAAAATATTAAAACATGTTGATCACTGAATATTTTCAAAGAAAACTATATAATATTAACATTTAAGAAGCTGGATTCAGAGAATTTCAGACATTTTATTTCCTTTAAAATGACTCAAAATGATGAAAAATGTTTTTGTTTTTGTTGATTTAATTTAATAGTTAACAATAGGCCTGAATTATCTGTTTTAGACTAAATATTAATGTTATAATGTAAGTTTCTGTGATGTTTGTAAATATAAACAAATAATAATAAATAGTAAATAATATAAATATCGTTATATAGTCACTGTCTTTGTAAAGTGTCTTTGAGCATCAGGAAAAACTTTATACAAAACTAATTTATTATTATTATTAAATTTATAATAATAAATTATTATTTATTACAGCTGATCAATCAGCTGATCAATCACCTGGAGGATCCTGATTGATCGATGCTTCAATAGGATGAAACCTGACGACAGGAAGGAAGAAGCTGCTGTTTATCAACGGCTGGTGTCAAAGAACAATCAACCCTACAACTACATGAAGATCTGCCTGTAGGTGTCACAGGAGGATACTGCTCCAGATGTTAGAGTGATGATGTGGTTCTGGTCCAGATGTTAGTGATGACGTGGTTCTGGTCCAGATGTTAGAGTGATGACGTGGTTCTGGTCCAGATGTTAGAGTGATGACGTGGTTCTGGTCCAGATGTTTCATTATAGTGATGATGTGGTTCTGGTCCAGATGTTTCATTATAGTGATGATGTGGTTCTGGTCCAGATGTTATAGTGATGACATGGTTCTGGTCCAGATGTTATAGTGATGATGTGGTTCTGGTCCAGATGTTTCATTATAGTGATGATGTGGTTCTGGTCCAGATGTTATAGTGATGACGTGGTTCTGGTCCAGATGTTATAGTGATGACGTGGTTCTGGTCCAGATGTTTCATTATAGTGATGATGTGGTTCTGGTCCAGATGTTTCATTATAGTGATGACGTGGTTCTGGTCCAGATGTTATAGTGATGATGTGGTTCTGGTCCAGATGTTTCATTATATCGATGACGTGGTTCTAGTCCAGATGTTTTATTATAGTGATGACGTGGTTCTAGTCCAGATGTTTCATTATAGTGATGACGTGGTTCTAGTCCAGATGTTTTATATCGATGACGTGGTTCTAGTCCAGATGTTTTATTATATCGATGACGTGGTTCTGGTCCAGATGTTTTATTATAGTGATGATGTGGTTCTGGTCCAGATGTTTCATTATAGTGATGATGTGGTTCTGGTCCAGATGTTTCATTATAGTGATGACGTGGTTCTGGTCCAGATGTTTTATTATATCGATGACGTGGTTCTGGTCCAGATGTTTTATTATATCGATGACGTGGTTCTAGTCGAGATGTTTTATTATAGTGATGACGTGGTTCTAGTCCAGATGTTTCATTATAGTGATGACGTGGTTCTAGTCCAGATGTTTTATATCGATGACGTGGTTCTGGTCCAGATGTTTTATTATATCGATGACGTGGTTCTGGTCCAGATGTTTTATTATAGTGATGATGTGGTTCTGGTCCAGATGTTTTATTATAGTGATGATGTGGTTCTGGTCCAGATGTTTCATTATAGTGATGATGTGGTTCTGGTCCAGATGTTTCATTATAGTGATGACGTGGTTCTGGTCCAGATGTTTTATTATATCGATGACGTGGTTCTGGTCCAGATGTTTTATTATATCGATGACGTGGTTCTAGTCGAGATGTTTTATTATAGTGATGACGTGGTTCTAGTCCAGATGTTTCATTATAGTGATGACGTGGTTCTAGTCCAGATGTTTTATATCGATGACGTGGTTCTAGTCCAGATGTTTTATTATATCGATGACGTGGTTCTGGTCCAGATGTTTTATTATATCGATGACGTGGTTCTAGTCCAGATGTTTTATTATATCGATGACTTGGTTCTAGTCCAGATGTTTCATTATAGTGATGACGTGGTTCTAGTCCAGATGTTTTATTATATCGATGATGTGGTTCTGGTCCAGATGTTTTATTATAGTGATGACGTGGTTCTGGTCCAGATGTTTCATTATAGTGATGATGTGGTTCTGGTCCAGATGTTTCATTATAGTGATGACGTGGTTCTGGTCCAGATGTTATAGTGATGATGTGGTTCTGGTCCAGATGTTTCATTATATCGATGACGTGGTTCTAGTCCAGATGTTTTATTATAGTGATGACGTGGTTCTAGTCCAGATGTTTCATTATAGTGATGACGTGGTTCTAGTCCAGATGTTTTATATCGATGACGTGGTTCTAGTCCAGATGTTTTATTATATCGATGACGTGGTTCTGGTCCAGATGTTTTATTATAGTGATGATGTGGTTCTGGTCCAGATGTTTCATTATAGTGATGATGTGGTTCTGGTCCAGATGTTTCATTATAGTGATGACGTGGTTCTGGTCCAGATGTTTTATTATATCGATGACGTGGTTCTGGTCCAGATGTTTTATTATATCGATGACGTGGTTCTAGTCGAGATGTTTTATTATAGTGATGACGTGGTTCTAGTCCAGATGTTTCATTATAGTGATGACGTGGTTCTAGTCCAGATGTTTTATATCGATGACGTGGTTCTAGTCCAGATGTTTTATTATATCGATGACGTGGTTCTGGTCCAGATGTTTTATTATAGTGATGATGTGGTTCTGGTCCAGATGTTTCATTATAGTGATGATGTGGTTCTGGTCCAGATGTTTCATTATAGTGATGACGTGGTTCTGGTCCAGATGTTTTATTATATCGATGACGTGGTTCTGGTCCAGATGTTTTATTATATCGATGACGTGGTTCTGGTCCAGATGTTTTATTATAGTGATGACGTGGTTCTAGTCCAGATGTTTCATTATAGTGATGACGTGGTTCTAGTCCAGATGTTTTATATCGATGACGTGGTTCTAGTCCAGATGTTTTATTATATCGATGACGTGGTTCTGGTCCAGATGTTTTATTATATCGATGACGTGGTTCTAGTCCAGATGTTTTATTATAGTGATGACTTGGTTCTAGTCCAGATGTTTCATTATAGTGATGACGTGGTTCTAGTCCAGATGTTTTATTATATCGATGATGTGGTTCTGGTCCAGATGTTTTATTATAGTGATGATGTGGTTCTGGTCCAGATGTTTCATTATAGTGATGATGTGGTTCTGGTCCAGATGTTTCATTATAGTGATGACGTGGTTCTAGTCCAGATGTTTTATTATATCGATGACGTGGTTCTAGTCTAGATGTTTTATTATAGTGATGACGTGGTTCTAGTCCAGATGTTTCATTATAGTGATGACGTGGTTCTAGTCCAGATGTTTTATATCAATGACGTGGTTCTAGTCCAGATGTTATAGTGACGACGTGGTTCTGGTCCAGATGCTTTTTATTATATCGATGACGTGGTTCTGGTCCAGATGTTATAGTGATGACATGGTTCTAATCCAGATGTTATAGTGATGATGTGGTTCTAATCCAGATGTTTTATTGTAGTGATGACGTGGTTCTAATCCAGATGTTATAGTGATGACGTGGTTCTGGTCCAGATGTTTCATTATATCGATGATGTGGTTCTAGTTCAGATGTTATAGTGATGACGTGGTTCTAGTCCAGATGTTTTATTGTAGTGATGACGTGGTTCTAATCCAGATGTTATAGTGATGACGTGGTTCTGGTCCAGATGTTTTATTATATCGATGACGTGGTTCTGGTCCAGATGTTTTATTATATTGCTGCTCTCTGTGTGTTTCCAGGGTTTTGGAGGATGACTCTACCAGACTAACAGCAGTAGAACTGAAGCTGTTGATCATCAGTGGTCTGAAGTCTCTGTACGGAGAGGTGAGATCAACGAGGAACCAGAGACAAACATGAAAAAAAACAGACTGATCCATCCACACAATCAAACTATAGAATAATAACTAGACAATTCCTGCGTAAATTGTGAGAGTTGAGTCTGGGGTTGTCCGGGGTCGGTGCAATGGAATCAAAAAGGCACCGAAACAGCAACTTCATCACCGTGGTAACCTCCATGTGGTTGGCGATGGTGCAGGGTGTTCGTATTATCAATCTCAAAAAGTTTGGTGAGCGTTTGACATTTACATCCAAAGTTTCTAAGGAAAACTCATTAACCAATCAACTTTCAGGAGGCGGGGCCCTGATATAAAGAAACGGGTTTAATAGGACCTACACATGATCTAAACCAAGTTACGTGATTGTAGGAGCTTTAGATCCAAAGTTATTGATGAAAAACTATTGACCAATCAGCTTTCAGCCTGACAGTGAAATCAGCTGAGCCACCAAGCTGTGGTGTTTCCATGGTGATGATGACATCACTGACACAGACCCATTGCTGCAGTAACTGTTAACTCAATCAGTCTGTGTGTGGGAATCAATTGCACCGAAACGGCGACTTTGTTGCCGTGGTAACCACCACATGGCTAAGGATGGTGCGGGGTGTTAGTTTTATCAATCTCAGAAAGTTTGATGAGCCTGTGAACTTTAGAGCCAAAGTTATTAAGGGAAAACCATGAGCCAATCAGCTTTGAGGAGGCGGGGCTCCAATACTATGGAATCAGTTTGATTGGTCTTCAACATGATCTCCACCAAGTTATATGGCTGTAGGAGCTTTAGATCCAAAGTTATTGATGAAAACCATTCAGCCAATCAGCTTTCAGCCTGACATCATGAGCCAATCAGCTTTCAGCCGAGTTGCTGAGCAGCTTTCTCCAGCAGCTGGGCCGTTACCATGGTGACTAACTGCTCTGCTACATTTGAATTCATGACTAACCGACTAAATCTGAGTAGGCAGAAAGGCTACCTCTGGTTGGAACACACGACGAACAAATGCTCATAATTAGAAAACCGTAAAAGATGGAGACAAAATGATCATATTTTCTGAGAGCAGGCCTTCCCCCGGTCGTACTGATATCATTTTTATTTCTGTATCTTAAAAAACGTGAGCACAGGAGCAGTTTAAAAAGTAGGAGGATTTTGAAAATCAAGGATTTTCAAATTCAAATTTAACATAGCCTGAACAACGGCTGAGTATTATTATTATTATTATACAATTATATTATACTATTTATCCTATGTGATAATAACCTGACTGATGATTAATCAGTTACAGACAAATAATCAGCAACTGTTTTGATAATTGATTAATTATTTATAGAAGTTTCTGACATAAAATCTGCTGGTTCAGCTTCTGAAATGTGAAGATTTGATGTTTTTCATTGACATATATGATATAAACTGAACATGTTGAACCTTTAACTCAAAGAATAACAAGCATTTCTATGTTATCTACTGATATTTTAAAGATAATCAAGAAATTAATCGTCCAATTAATCATAAAATAATAATAATATTAAAAAGTTATCTGCTTGGATTTTAATAAATATTTTTTATATTAGGACATTTTCTTAACATTTATATTTTACAGACTAAGTGATTCAACAACCACTTGAATCAGAGTTCTTGTTTTTCATGTGTTTGTGCGTCAGGTTGGAGCGGCGTTGACCTTTGACCTGTTGAAATACGATGAGAACACCCTGACTGGTTTACTGCGTGTTTCCAGCAGGTGAGTTTAACAAGGATTAATCTGCTGCTGTCTGTTTTAAAGCTGAGGAGCTGAGTGATGATCCTGTGTTTTCAGGGCTCTGGTGCAGCTGTGGAGCTCCCTGACTCTACTGGGCTTCTACCAGAACCAGGCCTGTGCCTTCAGGGTTCTACAGGTCAGCAGCTTCTACTCAATACACTGGATATAAAAATGATATATAATAATATAAACTGGACCTTCACATCGATTCTGTAGCAGCACATACGGCTCAAACTGGTCTAATGAACCAGATACAGGTTAAATTTGAAGTCGTAGGACATTTTTCCATTTTTTAGAACGGAAAAGTCCAAATTTATGTATTTATTTATCATTTATTGACTATAATTACAACATGATGTAACAGCAGCATTATCTTTTTATATTGAAGCTGCAAATGCATGAATGTATATAACATAAATATGAAGTATGTGTGTGTATAATCACGTTTTATATATATTAAAAAAGTCAGACACATTTTATTGTGTTTCTTTTGAAAAGCTGGTCAGTGTTTTACAGTAGAACAGCAACGGTTAGTTGATTAGTTGCCAACTATCACATTAATCAATTATTTTGATAATTGATTAATTGATTAGAGTCATTTATTAATTATAAAATGTCTAAATTCTCTGGTTCCAGCTTCTCTTCTCTGATTATTTCCTGGTTTCTTTAATCTTCTATATAAGGAAACTGACTGAAACTTCACAGGATCTAGAACGGAACCCTGAGGAACCCCACATTTGATTTGACATCAAACTATTTTGTTTTTTAAGATAAAAACATCTAAATTCTCTGGTTCCAGCTTCTGTTCTCTGATTATTTCCTGGTTTCTTTAGTCTCTATAATAATAAACTGATGATCTTTGGACAAAAAAAGACATTTTAGGTTGAATCTTCATCTTTGATCCACATTTAAACCATTTAATGAACCAAACTACTGATCATTTCAATAATCAATAGATTAATCAACTATCAAAGTGGTCGTTAGTTTCCTGCTCTTTGATCTTTGAATCTGGACTAATTAGCTTCAACCCTTTGGAGTCTGAGGGTATTTCATCCATTTTTAATCCATGTTTTCATATAAAAACAAACATCTGTGTCAGTGAACACATTAAAACACTTTGCTGCTGTTTGTTTAGCAACAAGACTCAGAATGTTTAGAATGTATAGAAATAAAAGGCTAATTAAACATGAGACTGAACTAATTAAATCATTGATGTTCTGTCTGTGGATAATTTGGGTCTAACAGCATCAGTCTAGTAGAGTTTGATTTCTCCTGAATATTAAATATGTTCATGTTGAACTCTGACCTCCTGCATCGTTTTAAAACAGTAGTTTTTTGTGTCCAGGTGTCTCCGTTCCTGTTGTCACTGACAGGAAACAGTCGTGACCTCCACCTGTCCTGAGGTGATGATGATGCGTTTCCTGTGGAGCGGCGTGCCGACTCCTCCTCGTCCCGTCGTCTCTCTCCTGTTGCGGCGCCTCCTCCACGTGGGCCAGCGCGCCTCCCTCACCAAAGCCTTCTCCTCCCGGGACGTGGAGGTGTTCTCGGAGCTGACGGGCGACACCAACCCGCTGCACCTGGACCCGGTCTACGCCGCCACCACCTCCTTCCAGACGCCGCTGGTCCACGGCGTGCTCCTCAACGGGCTGATCTCCGCCGTGCTGGGCACCAGGATGCCCGGCCGCGGCTGCGTCCTCCTCTACCAGGAGATCCGCTTCCCCGCGCCCCTCTACGTCGGAGAGGAGGTGCTGGCGGAGGCCGAGGTCACCAAGGTCAAGATGTCCTTCGCCTTCATCGCCGTCTCCTGCTCCGTCAAAGACAAGGTGGTGATGGAGGGGGAGGTGATGGTCATGATGCCCGAGGAGCAGCAGGAGAAACGATGAGGAGGAGGAGGAGCAGCAGGAGAAACGATGAGGAGGAGGAGGAGCAGCAGGAGCAGCAGCAGGAGCAGCAGGAGAAACGATGAGGAGGAGGAGAAGGAGGAGGAGCAGGAAGAGAAGTGATGAGGAGGGCTGAGGATGAGAAGAAGAAGGAAGAGGAGGGCTGAGGAGCAGCAGCAGGAGGAGCAGCAGCAGGAGGAGCAGCAACAGGAGGAGGAGGAACAGGAGCTGCAGCAGATATTTCCTGCAGCAGATCTAGTCGTCTCTTCATTTTGCTGCTAGAACTTTGACTCCTGATGATTTGCTGAACATTGACTAGAAGCAGTTTGTTTTTGTATTGACGACCTCCTGTGATTGGCTGCAGCCAGTCAGCTGATAATTTATGGTTTAATCTCTGATCAGTATTTTGTTTGATGTGTGAAATATTTTGTGTAGAATAAAAACACTGACCAAGAAACTGAACTCTGTCAGTGATTCACAGTCTGAGAGCTGTGTGTGTGTGTGTGTGTGTGTGTGTGTGTGTGTGTGTGTGTGTGTGTGTGTGTGTGTGTGTGTGTGTGTGTGTGTGTGTGTGTGTGTGTGTGTGTGTGTGTGTGTGTGTGTGTGTGTGTGTGTGTGTGTGTGTGTGTGTGTGTGTGTGTGTGTGTGTGTGTGTGTGTGTGTGTTCCAGATGTATGTGAAATAAAAACAAAACTTTATTTTATATTAACAAGATAACATTAAAAAGAGAAAGCAAAGCTGAGAATATATATATATACTCAATAAATTAATGGTATTGTGAGAGACTCTGGATTATTTTTGGGGTAATAAATATTAAACTAATGAACATGGCCTTTCTTCTCATTAATTATTCATAATATCAAAGGAAGCTTTTATTTCATTCAAATTACAATAACACTTGTGTAAATAACATCTTTAACTTATTGTGAAGAGTGTATATTCTATTTTATATTAGTTTAATTTCTGAATGCAGTATTTTCCATATTAAATAACTATCATTTTTAACATACATCATGTATGTCGTTCTAAATGTACGTGTCTAAACATGTTAATTACTTAATTTAATATTCCATATCAGCCTAAATGTGTGTGTATACACAATCATAAAATGTATAATTCAGAGTTTGTTTTTTTTACATTAAAGTGAAATATGATTTAATGTGTGTAAATTTATTATTTTATTTTATTATTTTTCTCTGTAGTTCTCCCTCCCGGCCAGCAGGGGGGGTTGACGCACTCTTACGTAAAGCCTCCGAACGTGACAGCGAAGCAGCGTGATGACGTCAGAGCAGCGCAGCGTTTCCTGGTTACGGTGAAGCTAGGCTACAAGCTACTTCGCTTCTCCCGGGGCTGTCAGCGTTTCGGCGTCTCTCCGCCTCGGCGTCTCTCCGGCGGCTTCTGCCCGCGACACACGGCCGCTCCACCGTCACTCCTCCCGGCATGTCCTTCCTGGAGAAGCCGGCCCCCGGCAGGCTGCTGCTGGACGACACCGTCCCCGTGACGGCGGTGATCGAAGCCAGCCAGAACCTGCAGTCTCACACGGTGAGTTCCCCGGAGCCGGAGGTCGGT
>CM060463.1:37959919-37987419 GCA_030544235.1 Lepturacanthus savala
ACACACACACACCCTACAACACACACACACACCCTACAACACACATACTCCCAAACACACACACACACACCCTCCAACACACATACTCCCAAACACACACACACACACACTACAACACACACACCCTACAACACACATACTCCCAAACACACACACACACACACCCTACAACACACACTCCCAAACACACACACACACACCCTCCAACACACACACACCCTCCAACACACACCCTACAACACATATACCCCCAAACACACACACACACCCTACAACACACACACATACCCCCAACACACACACACCCTACAACACACACCTTACAACACACACACATACCCCCAACACACACACACACCCTACAACACACACACCCTACAACACACACACCCTCCAACACACACACACACCCTCCAACACACACACCCTCCAACACACACACCCTCCAACACACACACACACCCTCCAACACACACACGCACCCTCCAACACACGCACCCTCCAACACACACACACACCCTCCAACACACACCCTCCAACACACACACACACCCTACAACACACATACTCCCAAACACACACACACACACCCTCCAACACACATACTCCCAAACACACACACACACACACTACAACACACACACCCTACAACACACATACTCCCAAACACACACACACACACACCCTACAACACACACTCCCAAACACACACACACACACCCTCCAACACACACACACCCTCCAACACACACCCTACAACACATATACCCCCAAACACACACACACACCCTACAACACACACCCTACAACACACACACATACCCCCAACACACACACACACACCCTACAACACACACCCTACAACACACACACATACCCCCAACACACACACACACACCCTACAACACACATACCCCCAAACACACACACACACACCCTCCAACACACACCCTACAACACACACACATACCCCCAACACACACACACCCTACAACACACACCTTACAACACACACACATACCCCCAACACACACACACACCCTACAACACACACACCCTACAACACACACACCCTCCAACACACACACACACCCTCCAACACACACACACACCCTCCAACACACACACGCACCCTCCAACACACACACACACCCTCCAACACACACCCTCCAACACACACACCCTAAAACACACACACACCCTAAAACACACACACACCCTACAACACACACACACCCTACAACACACACCCTACAACACACACACATACCCCCAACACACACACACACCCTAAAACACACACCCTCCAACACACACACACCCTAAAACACACACACACCCTCCAACACACACACACCCTCCAACACACACACACCCTCCAACACACACACACCCTCCAACACACACACCCTCCAACACACACACCCTCCAACACACACACACCCTCCAACACACACACCCTCCAACACACACACACCCTAAAATACACACCCTCCAACACACACACACCCTAAAACACACACCCTCCAACACACACACACCCTAAAACACACACACACCCTCCAACACACACACACCCTCCAACACACACACACCCTCCAACACACACACCCTACAACACACACCCTCCAACACACACCAACAGCCAGAGGTAACAAAATGAGGACCTAAACAGTTAAAAGGTCAGAAAAACGATGAGCACAATTAATTTAACACACTAATATCAGAGAAAAGGAAGTTGGTTTAAAAACTGACGATTTAATACAACATGATAATTAAATGACTGAACACGTTGAGTATAGTAACAAAACCCAGCAGTAAAGTTCATTACTGTCATATGGATTATAATTATTATGATTATAATAATTATCTATCATGAAAGAACTTCACCTTCCTCGACTATTTGAAGGTTTGTTTTTTTATTACCTTCCATAACCTAAAAGCTGCAAACACCAGTGGACCCAGGCAGCTTCCCTGCAGAACTCCCACAGAGATTCTCCACTGGAAAACACTTATTAATAATAATAATCTTAATATTCAGGCTGATGCTGCATCAAAATCTAAAAGCACTAATTCAGTTCTACTGGACAGAACCAGTCAGTCATGATGTGGTTTATAAAACATTTACACCCACTAACATCTGTTTTAGTCATCAGTGGGAAAAGTTAAATAAAAGAAATAAAATGATTCATCTGTACATTTTCAGAATGTGTCCAGAGTTCAACAGATTAAAGGAATTCTATGTAGAAACTGATGAATGATTCTTTTTTTAATGTGATCATTAATGTTTGCTTCTTCTTATTTTATTAGAAGGTTTTTATCCTTTAGTCTAGAACGTCCTTCATGTTTTAAACCAAGCAGCTGTTTCATTTCATGGAGTCACATGTCAGAAAGGAAACTAGCAAACACTGACTCAGCATGTAGTGAAATATTCGACTAGACTTCCTGCCAGAGTATTGATCTTCAGGGAATCTCTAATCGATGGGATGCATTGAAAGCAGCTGATAAGGAGGTGTGAGTCATCATTCCTGGATAACAGGATGTAACAGCAGATTTTCTGCTGACGTTTCTCCTGCTCGTTTCCTGTGCGGGTCTCTCTCTGACCTCTGACCCCGTCAGCTGATCTCCAGTCAGCAGAACCACCAGGACTGCGTCTCAGGTGTCTTCACTTCATCTTTTCTGTGAATAAACCTGGTTGAAAGCTTGAATGTGGTGGTTGTGTGTCCAGGTGTGTGGGATCAGTCTCCCGCTTCCTCCCAAGAAGCTGATTGGAAACATGGACAGAGAGTTTATAGCAGAGAGGCAGCGGGGCCTGCAGGCCTATCTGGACTCCATTACCCAGCATCCTCTGCTCTGCAGCTCCCTGCATGTCAAGAAGTTCCTGGACCCCAACAACTACACAGCCAACTACACAGGTTAGAACTACAACTACACAACAACTACACAACAACTACACAGGTTAGAACTACAACTACACAACAACTACACAGGTTAGAACTACAACTACACAACTACTACACAACAACTACACAGGTTAGAACTACAACTACACAACAACTACACAGGTTAGAACTACAACTACACAACAACTACACAACTACACAGGTTAGAACTACAACTACACAACAACTACACAACTACACAGGTTAGAACTACAACTACACAACTACACAGGTTAGAACTACAACTACACAGGTTAGAACTACAACTACACAACAACTACACAGGTTAGAACTACAACTACACAACAACTACACAGGTTAGAACTACAACTACACAACAACTACACAGGTTAGAACTACAACTACACAACAACTACACAACAACAACTACACAGGTTAGAACTACAACTACACAACAACTACACAACAACAACTACACAGCATAGTGACGTTTTCCTACGTCGTTAGTGACGTTTATTGGTGTGTTTTGTAAATGTAGGTCAGAGGTCAGGGAGGTTCAAGGAGAATCATCTGGTCTCCCTGTTCTCTGAAGACGTTCCTCTCATGGTTTATTAAAGCTGTTTAACGTCTCTCCATCAGAAATCGCTCTGCAGCAGGTCTCCATGTTCTTCAGGTCAGATCCAGTGTGGGAGGTGGTGGAGCCGCTCAGAGACATGGGTAACACACCGACCTTCACCTTAAAACTCATGTTTCAACTATTAAACTAAAATAACCAACTGTTGGGTTCACGCCTCTATGATCTATACATTAATTAGATGTTTATACCGGTGTATTATGCTTTAGTCTGCTTTTAAACACAGTGGTAAATTTAACTACTGGAAGAAACTAAACTGAATACAGGAGTAAAGTTATTTACAGCCTTATTTCCTTCCATGTGATCGCTGAAAGAACTGATTGATTGATTGATTGATTGATTGGATCACACAGAATAACAACCATTGTATTCATCTCTCCATTAGACGAGCTTAGAGAAGTAGAGTTCTGTTCCATCCTTTCTCTCTTTATCATCATGATCATTTCATTCACTCCTCAAACAAAAGCATTTTCACCCTCAGATTTAAACAAATAAAACCTGGAATAACCGACAGATAAGATAAGAATGACAGGAGGTTTTAAAGTGGACCTTTTAAGGAGAAGAATGCCGTTTATTTAAATAATGCTCTGATTGTTTCCATCATCACATGCTGTATATTTTCAGGCTGGAGGATCAGGAAGAAATATTTTTTAATCAAAAACAAAGAGCAGCCGAAGGAGAGATATCTGCTGAGCTGGGTGAGAGTTCATACTGAAGGATTTAAAAATCACTTCTGCTGTGTGTATATTTATATCTATCTATATTCATATGTGTGTGTATATATATATATAGGTGGACCTGGGACCTGATAAGTTCCTGTCAGACAAAGACCTGCAGTCGTCCATGAAGCTGCTGACCAGCCTGTCTGTACGTATAGAACTACAGATTAAAGGTCCACAACTCTGCTGTCCACCTCTTTATCCAGAAAATGAAGCTTCATCTCTTTGATATGTTTGAGCTCTTCAAGTATTCTGATATATGCAAACTGATCCATGATCCCTCCGTGCTGCAGAGGAAACTATTTGACTCCAACACATCAACTGAAGAAATGGAGAAATATGTTGATGAAAGTCAGATTATCAACAACCACCAAACACTGGATAGAAGACAGTGAAGCATCAAGATATGAGGATGTTTCTCTACTGTAGAGTCAGGACTATGAATCACAGACCAGGGATCAGTTTGCCTACATCTAAATACTTGTAGAGGTCATGTTGTCTTCTTCTGAAGAGGAAACACACTTGAAATGTGAGTTTCAACAAGACAACGAGCCCAAACACACCAGTAAACCAGCAGCATGTTGGTTCCAACAAATTAAAGTTCTGCAGTGGCTCAACCAACCCCTGGACCTGAATCCATTAAAATCTTGAAAAGTTGAGCTGAGTTGTGCTTACATGGGTTACACACACTCCGGCCTGTGTGTGTGTGTGTGTGTGTGTGTGTGTGTGTGTGTGTGTAACTAGTATTATTGTCCTCCTCCAGAGTCCCTACCTGTGTCCTCTGGTGTTTTCCAGCACCAGTGAGTCTTCAGCTCTGCTCATCCAGCCCTTCAGTGAACGGGGATCCCTCAGAGACCACATCTGTAAGGTAACTGCAAACTAAACCCTAACCCTACACATCTAAACCCTACACACCTAAACCCTACACACTAAACCCTACACCCCTAAACCCTACACACCTAAACCCTACACCCCTAAACCCTACACCCCTAAACCCTACACACCTGAACCCTACACACCTGAACCCTACACACCTAAACCCTACACCCCTGAACCCTACACCCCTAAACCCTACACCCCTGAACCCTAAACCCCTAAACCCTACACACCTAAACCCTACACCCCTAAACCCTACACCCCTGAACCCTAAACCCCTAAACCCTACACCCCTGAACCCTAAACCCCTAAACCCTACACACCTAAACCCTACACACCTAAACCCTACACCCCTAAACTCTAACCCTACACCCCTAAATCCTACA
The DNA here is from genome assembly GCA_030544235.1 of Lepturacanthus savala. Lineage (NCBI taxonomy): Eukaryota > Metazoa > Chordata > Actinopteri > Scombriformes > Trichiuridae > Lepturacanthus > Lepturacanthus savala. The sequence continues at coordinate 37,965,438 of CM060463.1, forward strand.
CCCCTAAACCCTACACCCCTAAATCCTACACCCCTAAACCCTACACCCCTAAACCCTACACCCCTAAACCCTACACACCTGAACCCTACACACCTGAACCCTACACACCTGAACCCTACACACCTGAACCCTAAACCCTACACCCCTAAATCCTACACCCCTAAATCCTACACCCCTAAACCCTACACCCCTAAACCCTACACACCTGAACCCTACACACCTGAACCCTAAACCCTACACACCTAAACCCTACACACCTAAACCCTATACACCTAAACCCTACACACCTAAACCCTACACACCTAAACCCTACACACCTGAACCCTACACACCTAAACCCTACACACCTGAACCCTACACACCTGAACCCTACACACCTGAACCCTACACACCTAAACCCTATACACCTAAACCCTATACACCTAAACCCTACACACCTAAACCCTACACACCTAAACCCTACACACCTAAACCCTACACACCTGAACCCTACACACCTAAACCCTACACACCTAAACCCTATACACCTAAACCCTATACACCTAAACCCTATACACCTAAACCCTACACACCTAAACCCTACACACCTAAACCCTACACACCTAAACCCTACACACCTAAACCCTACACACCTAAACACCTAAACCCTACACACCTAAACCCTACACACCTAAACACCTAAACCCTACACACCTAAACCCTACACCCCTAAACCCTACACACCTAAACACTAAACCCTACACCCCTAAACCCTACACCCCTAAACCCTACACACCTAAACCCTACACACCTAAACCCTACACACCTAAACCCTACACATCTAAACCCTACACACCTAAACCCTACACACCTGAACCCTACACACCTAAACCCTACACCCCTAAACCCTACACCCCTAAACCCTACACCCCTAAACCCTACACACCTGAACCCTACACACCTGAACCCTACACACCTAAACCCTACACACCTGAACCCTACACACCTAAACCCTACACACCTAAACCCTACACACCTAAACCCTACACACCTAAACCCTACACACCTAAACCCTATACACCTAAACCCTATACACCTAAACCCTACACACCTAAACCCTACACACCTAAACCCTACACACCTAAACACCTAAACCCTACACACCTAAACCCTACACACCTAAACCCTACACACCTAAACACTAAACCCTACACCCCTAAACCCTACACCCCTAAACCCTACACACCTAAACCCTACACCCCTAAACCCTACACCCCTAAACCCTACACACCTAAACCCTACACACCTAAACCCTACACATCTAAACCCTACACACCTAAACCCTACACACCTGAACCCTACACACCTAAACCCTACACCCCTAAACCCTACACCCCTAAACCCTACACACCTAAACCCTACACACCTAAACCCTACACACCTAAACCCTACACATCTAAACCCTACACCCCTAAACCCTACACCCTACACACCTAAACCCTACACATCTAAACCCTACACACCTAAACCCTACACCCCTAAACCCTATACACCTAAACCCTACACACCTAAACCCTACACACCTAAACACTAAACCCTACACCCCTAAACCCTACACACCTAAACCCTACACACCTAAACACTAAACCCTACACCCCTAAACCCTACACCCCTAAACCCTACACCCCTAAACCCTACACACCTAAACCCTACACATCTAAACCCTACACACCTAAACCCTACACACCTAAACCCTACACACCTGAACCCTACACACCTGAACCCTACACACCTAAACCCTATACACCTAAACCCTACACACCTGAACCCTACACCCTACACACCTGAACCCTACACACCTAAACCCTATACACCTAAACCCTACACCCCTAAACCCTACACCCTACACACCTAAACCCTACACATCTAAACCCTACACACCTAAACCCTACACACCTAAACCCTACACACCTAAACCCTACACACCTGAACCCTACACACCTAAACCCTATACACCTAAACCCTACACACCTGAACCCTACACATTTAAACCCTACACACCTAAACCCTACACACCTGAACCCTATACACCTAAACCCTACACACCTAAACCCTACACACCTAAACCCTATACACCTAAACCCTACACACCTAAACCCTACACACCTAAACCCTAAACCCTACACACCTGAACCCTACACACCTGAACCCTACACACCTAAACCCTATACACCTAAACCCTACACACCTAAACCCTACACACCTAAACCCTACACACCTAAACCCTACACATCTAAACCCTACACCCCTAAACCCTACACACCTAAACCCTAAACACCTAAACCCTACACACCTGAACCCTACACACCTAAACCCTACACACCTAAACCCTACACACCTGAACCCTACACACCTAAACCCTACACACCTAAACCCTATACACCTAAACCCTACACACCTAAACCCTATACACCTGAACCCTACACACCTGAACCCTATACACCTAAACCCTACACACCTAAACCCTACACACCTAAACCCTACACACCTAAACCCTACACACCTAAACCCTACACATCTAAACCCTACACCCCTAAACCCTACACCCCTAAACCCTACACACCTAAACCCTACACATCTAAACCCTACACACCTAAACCCTACACATCTAAACCCTACACACCTAAACCCTACACATCTAAACCCTACACCCCTAAACCCTACACCCCTAAACCCTACACACCTAAACCCTACACACCTAAACCCTACACACCTAAACCCTACACATCTAAACCCTACACCCCTAAACCCTACACACCTAAACCCTACACATCTAAACCCTACACACCTAAACCCTACACACCTGAACCCTACACACCTGAACCCTAAACCCTACACACCTGAACCCTACACACCTGAACCCTACACACCTGAACCCTACACACCTAAACCCTACACACCTAAACCCTACACACCTAAACCCTACACACCTAAACCCTACACCCTAAACCCTACACACCTAAACCCTACACCCTAAACCCTACACCCTAAACCCTACACACCTAAACCCTAAACCCTAAACCCTACACACCTGAACCCTAAACCCTACACACCTGAACCCTACACCCCTAAACCCTAAACCCTACACACCTGAACCCTACACACCTAAACCCTACACACCTAAACCCTACACACCTAAACCCTACACACCTAAACCCTACACACCTGAACCCTACACCCCTAAACCCTAAACCCTACACACCTGAACCCTACACACCTAAACCCTACACACCTAAACCCTACACACCTAAACCCTACACACCTAAACCCTACACACCTAAACCCTACACACCTAAACCCTAAACCCTACACACCTGAACCCTACACACCTAAACCCTACACACCTAAACCCTACACACCTAAACCCTACACACCTAAACCCTACACACCTAAACCCTACACACCTAAACCCTAAACCCTACACACCTAAACCCTACACACCTGAACCCTACACACCTAAACCCTACACACCTGAACCCTACACACCTAAACCCTACACACCTGAACCCTACACACCTAAACCCTACACACCTAAACCCTACACACCTAAACCCTACACCCTAGACATCAAACCTTTCTCTGCAGGACAACATACAAACTGTAACTCCAAACCAAAGGACACCATCTGGGAGACACTGACGTGCATCCTCATGTTTGTTTTTCTCTTCTAAAAGAGGCCAACAAAGACATATTTGTGTACTCGTCCCATGTTCAGCCCAGTAACAGCACAACAGATTCAATAAAGGAAACTTTATTGAATCTGTTCAATAAAGAATCTGACGTCCTGCATCCTAATCATCTGAAGTCAAATGCAGCTTCTTGGAGCTAAAACCCAGTAGAAACTACTTGTTTCCAGTTCAAATAGACAATAAGACACTTTCTGATAAACCCACATTTAAACTGTTAAATCCACTTGATCAATCGTTTAAATAATCAATAGATTAATCAGGTATTAGAATTGTATTTAATTCCTTTAGAAACAACCCAACCTTTCTGTTCCTCTAAGATCAGTTCATTCATAGATACAGCTTTTACTTGTTTTGTTGGATATTAAATACAAACCCACAGTAACATGTCCATGATGGAGGTCAGTTTAGAATTTAGTGTGAACAAACAGAATAATGATGAGGACCGTGTGTGTGTGTGTGTGCGTGTGTGTGCGTGTGCGTGTGTGTGTACTATTATATGATATATCAGACTGAATATTTGAGTGTAGAGATGCTGGACTTCCACAGACTCCAGCAGGATTCTGGTCTTCAGGACTCAAACTGACTCACATGATGTTCATCTCTCAGCAGAACAACCTTCTCTTTGTCTGCATCACTGTTGAATTCAATAGCTGAACAAATACAAGTGTTACTTCTAAACCAGTTTATACTACATTACATTATGATAGTAATACTACGTTACATTATGATAGTAATACTACGTTACATTATGATAGTAATACTACATTACATTATGATAGTAATACTACGTTACATTATGATAGTAATACTACGTTACATTATGATAGTAATACTACGTTACATTATGATAGTAATACTACATTACATTATGATAGTAATACTACGTTACATTATGATAGTAATACTACGTTACATTATGATAGTAATACTACATTACATTATGATAGTAATACTACATTACATTATGATAGTAATACTACATTACATTATGATAGTAATACTACATTACATTATGATAGTAATACTACATTACATTATGATAGTAATACTACGTTACATTATGATAGTAATACTACATTACATTATGATAGTAATACTACATTACATTATGATAGTAATACTACATTACATTATGATAGTAATACTACATTACATTATGATAGTAATACATTACATTATGATAGTAATACTACATTACATTATGATAGTAATACTACATTACATTATGATAGTAATACTACATTACATTATGATAGTAATACATTACATTATGATAGTAATACTACGTTACATTATGATAGTAATACTACATTACATTATGATAGTAATACTACGTTACATTATGATAGTAATACTACATTACATTATGATAGTAATACATTACATTATGATAGTAATACTACGTTACATTATGATAGTAATACTACGTTACATTATGATAGTAATACTACATTACATTATGATAGTAATACATTACATTATGATAGTAATACTACATTACATTATGATAGTAATACTACGTTACATTATGATAGTAATACATTACATTATGATAGTAATACTACGTTACATTATGATAGTAATACTACGTTACATTATGATAGTAATACATTACATTATGATAGTAATACTACGTTACATTATGATAGTAATACTACATTACATTATGATAGTAATACTACATTACATTATGATAGTAATACTACGTTACATTATGATAGTAATACTACATTACATTATGATAGTAATACTACATTACATTATGATAGTAATACTACATTACATTATGATAGTAATACTACATTACATTATGATAGTAATACTACGTTACATTATGATAGTAATACTACATTACATTATGATAGTAATACTACATTACATTATGATAGTAATACATTACATTATGATAGTAATACTACGTTACATTATGATAGTAATACTACGTTACATTATGATAGTAATACTACGTTACATTATGATAGTAATACTACATTACATTATGATAGTAATACTACATTACATTATGATAGTAATACTACATTACATTATGATAGTAATACTACATTACATTATGATAGTAATACTACATTACATTATGATAGTAATACTACGTTACATTATGATAGTAATACTACGTTACATTATGATAGTAATACTACGTTACATTATGATAGTAATACTACATTACATTATGATAGTAATACTACGTTACATTATGATAGTAATACTACATTACATTATGATAGTAATACTACATTACATTATGATAGTAATACTACGTTACATTATGATAGTAATACTACGTTACATTATGATAGTAATACTACATTACATTATGATAGTAATACATTACATTATGATAGTAATACTACGTTACATTATGATAGTAATACTACGTTACATTATGATAGTAATACTACATTACATTATGATAGTAATACTACATTACATTATGATAGTAATACTACATTACATTATGATAGTAATACTACATTACATTATGATAGTAATACTACATTACATTATGATAGTAATACTACGTTACATTATGATAGTAATACTACATTACATTATGATAGTAATACTACATTACATTATGATAGTAATACTACATTACATTATGATAGTAATACTACGTTACATTATGATAGTAATACTACGTTACATTATGATAGTAATACTACATTACATTATGATAGTAATACTACATTACATTATGATAGTAATACTACATTACATTATGATAGTAATACTACATTACATTATGATAGTAATACTACGTTACATTATGATAGTAATACTACATTACATTATGATAGTAATACTACGTTACATTATGATAGTAATACTACGTTACATTATGATAGTAATACTACATTACATTATGATAGTAATACTACATTACATTATGATAGTAATACTACATTACATTATGATAGTAATACTACGTTACATTATGATAGTAATACTACATTACATTATGATAGTAATACTACATTACATTATGATAGTAATACTACATTACATTATGATAGTAATACTACGTTACATTATGATAGTAATACTACATTACATTATGATAGTAATACTACATTACATTATGATAGTAATACTACATTACATTATGATAGTAATACTACGTTACATTATGATAGTAATACTACGTTACATTATGATAGTAATACTACGTTACATTATGATAGTAATACTACGTTACATTATGATAGTAATACTACGTTACATTATGATAGTAATACTACGTTACATTATGATAGTAATACTACATTACATTATGATAGTAATACTACATTACATTATGATAGTAATACTACATTACATTATGATAGTAATACTACGTTACATTATGATAGTAATACTACGTTACATTATGATAGTAATACTACGTTACATTATGATAGTAATACTACGTTACATTATGATAGTAATACTACGTTACATTATGATAGTAATACATTACATTATGATAGTAATACTACGTTACATTATGATAGTAATACTACATTACATTATGATAGTAATACATTACATTATGATAGTAATACTACGTTACATTATGATAGTAATACTACGTTACATTATGATAGTAATACTACATTACATTATGATAGTAATACTACGTTACATTATGATAGTAATACTACGTTACATTATGATAGTAATACTACATTACATTATGATAGTAATACTACATTACATTATGATAGTAATACTACGTTACATTATGATAGTAATACTACGTTACATTATGATAGTAATACTACATTACATTATGATAGTAATACATTACATTATGATAGTAATACTACGTTACATTATGATAGTAATACTACGTTACATTATGATAGTAATACTACATTACATTATGATAGTAATACTACATTACATTATGATAGTAATACTACATTACATTATGATAGTAATACTACATTACATTATGATAGTAATACTACATTACATTATGATAGTAATACTACATTACATTATGATAGTAATACTACATTACATTATGATAGTAATACTACGTTACATTATGATAGTAATACTACATTACATTATGATAGTAATACTACATTACATTATGATAGTAATACTACGTTACATTATGATAGTAATACTACGTTACATTATGATAGTAATACATTACATTATGATAGTAATACTACATTACATTATGATAGTAATACTACATTACATTATGATAGTAATACTACGTTACATTATGATAGTAATACTACATTACATTATGATAGTAATACTACGTTACATTATGATAGTAATACTACATTACATTATGATAGTAATACTACATTACATTATGATAGTAATACATTACATTATGATAGTAATACTACGTTACATTATGATAGTAATACTACGTTACATTATGATAGTAATACTACATTACATTATGATAGTAATACTACATTACATTATGATAGTAATACTACGTTACATTATGATAGTAATACTACATTACATTATGATAGTAATACTACGTTACATTATGATAGTAATACTACATTACATTATGATAGTAATACTACATTACATTATGATAGTAATACTACATTACATTATGATAGTAATACTACATTACATTATGATAGTAATACTACATTACATTATGATAGTAATACATTACATTATGATAGTAATACTACGTTACATTATGATAGTAATACTACGTTACATTATGATAGTAATACTACGTTACATTATGATAGTAATACTACGTTACATTATGATAGTAATACTACATTACATTATGATAGTAATACTACATTACATTATGATAGTAATACTACATTACATTATGATAGTAATACTACGTTACATTATGATAGTAATACTACGTTACATTATGATAGTAATACTACATTACATTATGATAGTAATACTACATTACATTATGATAGTAATACTACGTTACATTATGATAGTAATACTACGTTACATTATGATAGTAATACTACATTACATTATGATAGTAATACTACGTTACATTATGATAGTAATACTACGTTACATTATGATAGTAATACTACATTACATTATGATAGTAATACTACGTTACATTATGATAGTAATACTACGTTACATTATGATAGTAATACTACATTACATTATGATAGTAATACTACATTACATTATGATAGTAATACTACATTACATTATGATAGTAATACTACATTACATTATGATAGTAATACTACGTTACATTATGATAGTAATACATTACATTATGATAGTAATACTACATTACATTATGATAGTAATACTACATTACATTATGATAGTAATACTACATTACATTATGATAGTAATACATTACATTATGATAGTAATACTACATTACATTATGATAGTAATACTACATTACATTATGATAGTAATACATTACATTATGATAGTAATACTACATTACATTATGATAGTAATACTACATTACATTATGATAGTAATACTACGTTACATTATGATAGTAATACATTACATTATGATAGTAATACTACGTTACATTATGATAGTAATACTACGTTACATTATGATAGTAATACTACGTTACATTATGATAGTAATACTACGTTACATTATGATAGTAATACTACGTTACATTATGATAGTAATACATTACATTATGATAGTAATACTACGTTACATTATGATAGTAATACTACATTACATTATGATAGTAATACTACATTACATTATGATAGTAATACATTACATTATGATAGTAATACTACATTACATTATGATAGTAATACTACATTACATTATGATAGTAATACATTACATTATGATAGTAATACTACATTACATTATGATAGTAATACTACATTACATTATGATAGTAATACTACATTACATTATGATAGTAATACTACGTTACATTATGATAGTAATACATTACATTATGATAGTAATACTACGTTACATTATGATAGTAATACTACGTTACATTATGATAGTAATACTACGTTACATTATGATAGTAATACTACGTTACATTATGATAGTAATACTACGTTACATTATGATAGTAATACTACGTTACATTATGATAGTAATACTACGTTACATTATGATAGTAATACTACATTACATTATGATAGTAATACTACATTACATTATGATAGTAATACTACATTACATTATGATAGTAATACTACATTACATTATGATAGTAATACTACGTTACATTATGATAGTAATACTACGTTACATTATGATAGTAATACTACGTTACATTATGATAGTAATACTACGTTACATTATGATAGTAATACTACATTACATTATGATAGTAATACTACGTTACATTATGATAGTAATACTACGTTACATTATGATAGTAATACTACGTTACATTATGATAGTAATACTACATTACATTATGATAGTAATACTACGTTACATTATGATAGTAATACTACGTTACATTATGATAGTAATACTACATTACATTATGATAGTAATACTACGTTACATTATGATAGTAATACTACGTTACATTATGATAGTAATACTACGTTACATTATGATAGTAATACTACGTTACATTATGATAGTAATACTACGTTACATTATGATAGTAATACTACGTTACATTATGATAGTAATACTACGTTACATTATGATAGTAATACTACATTACATTATGATAGTAATACTACATTACATTATGATAGTAATACTACATTACATTATGATAGTAATACTACGTTACATTATGATAGTAATACTACATTACATTATGATAGTAATACGTTACATTATGATAGTAATACTACATTACATTATGATAGTAATACTACATTACATTATGATAGTAATACTACATTACATTATGATAGTAATACTACGTTACATTATGATAGTAATACTACGTTACATTATGATAGTAATACTACATTACATTATGATAGTAATACATTACATTATGATAGTAATACTACATTACATTATGATAGTAATACTACATTACATTATGATAGTAATACATTACATTATGATAGTAATACTACATTACATTATGATAGTAATACTACATTACATTATGATAGTAATACTACATTACATTATGATAGTAATACTACGTTACATTATGATAGTAATACTACGTTACATTATGATAGTAATACTACATTACATTATGATAGTAATACTACGTTACATTATGATAGTAATACTACATTACATTATGATAGTAATACTACATTACATTATGATAGTAATACTACATTACATTATGATAGTAATACTACATTACATTATGATAGTAATACATTACATTATGATAGTAATACTACGTTACATTATGATAGTAATACTACATTACATTATGATAGTAATACTACGTTACATTATGATAGTAATACTACATTACATTATGATAGTAATACTACATTACATTATGATAGTAATACTACATTACATTATGATAGTAATACATTACATTATGATAGTAATACTACGTTACATTATGATAGTAATACTACATTACATTATGATAGTAATACTACATTACATTATGATAGTAATACTACGTTACATTATGATAGTAATACTACATTACATTATGATAGTAATACTACATTACATTATGATAGTAATACTACATTACATTATGATAGTAATACATTACATTATGATAGTAATACTACGTTACATTATGATAGTAATACTACGTTACATTATGATAGTAATACTACATTACATTATGATAGTAATACTACATTACATTATGATAGTAATACATTACATTATGATAGTAATACTACGTTACATTATGATAGTAATACTACATTACATTATGATAGTAATACTACGTTACATTATGATAGTAATACTACGTTACATTATGATAGTAATACTACATTACATTATGATAGTAATACTACATTACATTATGATAGTAATACTACGTTACATTATGATAGTAATACTACGTTACATTATGATAGTAATACATTACATTATGATAGTAATACTACGTTACATTATGATAGTAATACTACATTACATTATGATAGTAATACTACATTACATTATGATAGTAATACATTACATTATGATAGTAATACTACATTACATTATGATAGTAATACTACATTACATTATGATAGTAATACATTACATTATGATAGTAATACTACATTACATTATGATAGTAATACTACATTACATTATGATAGTAATACTACATTACATTATGATAGTAATACTACATTACATTATGATAGTAATACTACGTTACATTATGATAGTAATACTACATTACATTATGATAGTAATACTACGTTACATTATGATAGTAATACGTTACATTATGATAGTAATACTACGTTACATTATGATAGTAATACATTACATTATGATAGTAATACTACGTTACATTATGATAGTAATACTACATTACATTATGATAGTAATACTACGTTACATTATGATAGTAATACTACGTTACATTATGATAGTAATACTACATTACATTATGATAGTAATACTACATTACATTATGATAGTAATACTACATTACATTATGATAGTAATACTACGTTACATTATGATAGTAATACTACGTTACATTATGATAGTAATACTACATTACATTATGATAGTAATACTACGTTACATTATGATAGTAATACTACGTTACATTATGATAGTAATACTACATTACATTATGATAGTAATACTACATTACATTATGATAGTAATACTACGTTACATTATGATAGTAATACATTACATTATGATAGTAATACTACATTACATTATGATAGTAATACTACGTTACATTATGATAGTAATACTACGTTACATTATGATAGTAATACTACGTTACATTATGATAGTAATACTACGTTACATTATGATAGTAATACTACATTACATTATGATAGTAATACTACGTTACATTATGATAGTAATACTACGTTACATTATGATAGTAATACTACATTACATTATGATAGTAATACTACATTACATTATGATAGTAATACTACGTTACATTATGATAGTAATACTACGTTACATTATGATAGTAATACTACGTTACATTATGATAGTAATACTACGTTACATTATGATAGTAATACTACGTTACATTATGATAGTAATACTACGTTACATTATGATAGTAATACTACGTTACATTATGATAGTAATACTACGTTACATTATGATAGTAATACTACATTACATTATGATAGTAATACATTACATTATGATAGTAATACTACGTTACATTATGATAGTAATACTACATTACATTATGATAGTAATACTACGTTACATTATGATAGTAATACTACGTTACATTATGATAGTAATACTACGTTACATTATGATAGTAATACATTACATTATGATAGTAATACATTACATTATGATAGTAATACTACGTTACATTATGATAGTAATACTACATTATGATAGTAATACTACATTACATTATGATAGTAATACATTACATTATGATAGTAATACTACATTACATTATGATAGTAATACTACGTTACATTATGATAGTAATACTACATTACATTATGATAGTAATACTACATTACATTATGATAGTAATACTACGTTACATTATGATAGTAATACTACATTACATTATGATAGTAATACTACATTACATTATGATAGTAATACATTACATTATGATAGTAATACTACATTACATTATGATAGTAATACTACATTACATTATGATAGTAATACATTACATTATGATAGTAATACTACATTACATTATGATAGTAATACTACATTACATTATGATAGTAATACTACGTTACATTATGATAGTAATACTACATTACATTATGATAGTAATACTACGTTACATTATGATAGTAATACTACATTACATTATGATAGTAATACTACGTTACATTATGATAGTAATACTACATTACATTATGATAGTAATACTACATTACATTATGATAGTAATACTACGTTACATTATGATAGTAATACTACGTTACATTATGATAGTAATACTACGTTACATTATGATAGTAATACTACATTACATTATGATAGTAATACATTACATTATGATAGTAATACTACATTACATTATGATAGTAATACATTACATTATGATAGTAATACTACATTACATTATGATAGTAATACATTACATTATGATAGTAATACTACGTTACATTATGATAGTAATACTACGTTACATTATGATAGTAATACATTACATTATGATAGTAATACGTTACATTATGATAGTAATACTACATTACATTATGATAGTAATACTACATTACATTATGATAGTAATACTACGTTACATTATGATAGTAATACTACATTACATTATGATAGTAATACTACGTTACATTATGATAGTAATACTACATTACATTATGATAGTAATACTACATTACATTATGATAGTAATACATTACATTATGATAGTAATACTACGTTACATTATGATAGTAATACTACATTACATTATGATAGTAATACTACATTACATTATGATAGTAATAATACATTACATTATGATAGTAATACTACGTTACATTATGATAGTAATACTACATTACATTATGATAGTAATACATTACATTATGATAGTAATACTACATTACATTATGATAGTAATACTACATTACATTATGATAGTAATACTACATTACATTATGATAGTAATACTACATTACATTATGATAGTAATACTACGTTACATTATGATAGTAATACTACATTACATTATGATAGTAATACTACGTTACATTATGATAGTAATACTACATTACATTATGATAGTAATACTACGTTACATTATGATAGTAATACTACGTTACATTATGATAGTAATACTACGTTACGTTATGATAGTAATACTACATTACATTATGATAGTAATACTACGTTACATTATGATAGTAATACTACATTACATTATGATAGTAATACTACATTATATTATGATAGTAATACATTACATTATGATAGTAATACTACATTACATTATGATAGTAATACTACATTACATTCATATTAACTATCACATATTCATGTTATATATTAATAGTATTATATCTGTGTTATTTCAGGTGAAGCCCAGAGAAAGTTACCTGAAGAAATACTGCAACCCAAAGAAGAGTCAGGGTCTGGAACTACAGCAGATTAAAGTGTATGGACGACAGATACTGGAGGTACACACACACACACACACACACACAATGCAACACACACACACACACAATATAACACACACACACAATATAACACACACACACACACACACACACAATATAACACACACACACAATATAACACACACACACACACACACACACACACACAATATAACACACACACACACACACACACACACACAATATAACACACACACACAATATAACACACACACACACACAATATAACACACACACACACAATATAACACACACACACACACACAATATAACACACACACACACACAATATAACACACACACAATATAACACACACACACACACAATATAACACACACACACACAATGTAACACACACACACAATGTAACACACACACACACAATCTAACACACACACACAATATAACACACACACACACAATATAACACACACACACACAATATAACACACACACACACACAATATAACACACACACAATATAACACACACACACACACAATATAACACACACACACACAATGTAACACACACACACAATGTAACACACACACACACACACAATCTAACACACACACACAATATAACACACACACACACACACACCATATAACACACAAACACACACTATATAACACACACACTAACACAATATAACACACAAACACACAGAATATAACACACACACTAACACAATATAACACACACACACACACACACACACACACACAGAATATAACACACACACTAACACAATATAACACACACACACACACACACAGAATATAACACACACACTAACACAATATAACACACACACACACAATATAACACACACACACAATATAACACACACACACACACACAATATAACACACACACACACAATATAACACACACACACAATATAACACACACACACACACAATATAACACACACACACATAATATAATACAGACACACACACACACAATGTAACACACACAATATAACACACACACACAATATAACACACACAATATAACACAGAGACACACACACACACAATATAACACACACAGACACAATGTAACACACACACACACACATAATATAATACAGACACACACACACAATATAACACACACACACACACACGCACACAATATAACACACACACACATAATATAATACAGACACAAACACACACAATGTAACACACACAATATAACACACACACAATATAACACACACAATATAACACAGAGACACACACACACACACAATATAGCAGCGTCTGTGTTTAATGTTCCTTTAATATTAATAAACACTGATTTTTTTTTTTTGATTTGACAAAGATTTGTTACCTAGACACTTTGTGGAAGGGGAGGTCACGACCCCCCCCCCCCCCCCCCCAGGATTTACACCAAAGAAGTGTAGTAATCATTTGTGGTGTGTGTGTTCATCTATATTTGTGTGTGTGTGTGTATTGTGTGTGTGTTCAGGGCCTGAGACTCCTCCATGACGGCGGTGTATTCTTTGGTCACCTACACGCCTCCAACGTGTTGGTGGATGATGGCGTGTGTCGTCTGATGGGCGTGGAGAACGGCATGCTGGGAGTTCCCTCAGCGCTGAGACCTGCCTTCACTCAGCTCAGGAAGATCAACGTATGGAGTCTGGATTATCTGAGAAAACACCACATCATGGAGAACATGCTGCTCTAATGTGTGTGTGTGTGTGTGTGTGTGTGTGTGTGTGTGTGTGTGTGTGTGTGTGTGTGTGTGTGTGTGTGTGTGTGTGTGTGTGTGTGTGTGTGTGTGTGTGTGTGTGTGTGTGTGTGTGTGTCTACAGACAGCAGAGAGCATCGACGTCTTCTGTTTCGGACATTTACTCTATGAGATGACGTACGGTCGACCACCAGACAACTTCCCCCTGGACCAGTTCCCTGCTGTCCCCTACACGGCTGTAGGTCTGTGGAACAGCACACACACACACATCATCTATACACACACACACACACATCATCTATACACACACACCATATAGAGACACACTCTATACACACATCTTGTCATGTTTGTACCACCACACTGATATTATAAGTTTACTGAAATCTCCTTAAATGCCCTTATGTAATTGGTTGATTTTGTGTGTGTGTGTGTGTTTATACATGTGCGTGTGTGTGTGTGTTTATACATGTGTGTTTATGTGTGTGTGTGTGTGTGTGTGTGTGTGTGTGTGTGTGTAGTATCAGTGCTGCAGTCCATCCTGTCTACAGAGGCCTGTAAGTCAGGGATGCCGACAGTGTCTCAGCTCATCCAGACACCGTGAGTCCATGTAGTTTTAATTCTACAGACATTCATGTATTCAATACAACATTTATCACATATTAAATATGTTTAGTTTCTCTTTAAAACTGAACATCAACAAAAAGCACACGTCCGTATCAGTTGTCATGTTGTTAGTATGTAAACTCCGAGGCCTGTACAAGAGGAATCACAGAGGAATCATTGTGTTTCCAGGCTGTTCAGCGACGTCCAGCTCCAACACTCAGAAAAACACCAGATCAAGGTGAGCGGCTCTGTTTGGTTCTTCGCTGTGATTTAACATCCAGCGTATATGTGGAGGTAACTGTGACTGTTCCTGCTGCAGGTCCCCAGCAGGTTGAAGGAGGCTCTGAAGACGGCCAAGGAGAGCGTAGAGAAGAGGCTGCAGGAGGAGCAGCGGGTGGTAATAAACCACTCAGCTCTACACCATCACCAATACAACATGTGGTTTATATAATAACAGCTCGATGATTGGTGCTGACGCCAGCACAGCTAACAGTGGTTGTCAGGCGTCTAATCACTGGGATTGGTTTAATCACAGTGTTTCCATGGCGACGTGCTCTTAAAGCTGCAGACACGTCATTTACCTCCAGGACACTGCTGATTCAATCTGACTCTAATCAGAATAACTTTAATAAGAATTAACCTTCTGTTATATGAATTATTACTCAGACATGTTTCACATGTCTTTATTATATAATAGATATATTTAAGAAATATAATAACAAGTAGAACCCATAGTCTCAGGATAGTTTGATGCTATATAAGTCAATGTGACTCTATTAGGTTGGAATTTATTATATTTGCATATTGTTGATATTTGACAACAAAACATTTTTAGCATATTACAAAAAAACTTGTGCTAATTAATGTTAATATATTATTAAATTAATTGTAGAAAAGTACAAAGATTTTCTTTTATTTAACTTTTGGATCACATTCCAATCCACCCGACTGGAACCGAATAATAATAATAATGATAATAATTAGACAACAGAAACCGAACTGATAACAGACATTAGTCATGTGTTGAGTTTTCCTGAATTCTTTAGAATTCTCCAAAACATTCAGTTGTGAGACATTGATGCTCACATGTTAAATGTCCATCAGCAATAGGGATATCCTGGTCATGTGACCTCATAGATTAAATGTCCTTCAAAATAAAAGCACCCTTTTCGTACCTAGATTACATATGAGTTTTTTAGGAAAATAAAGATAAATTACTGCCATATATCAACACTAATTAATTAATATAATGAATGTAATTTCATTAATACCAAATATTCATATTTAACATGTAATTACAGTATTAATAAGTGACAGTTTCCTGTTTATCTGCTCAGTGTCTTGTAGAACAGCAGGTGAAGTGGTTAATTGAATCAGAGCAGAAACAGAGCTGTGACTGGACGTTACACAACGGTCCATGTTTCTGGGTTTTTGGACTCGGACGTAACCAGATGGGTCAGATTGGTGGATTAAAGCGTTCAGCTGCAGGCGGCTGATTCAATAAAGATGCTTCTAGCTCAGTGATGACACCCAGTGTTATACAGGACACAGGTTTTAAAGGTAAAGCATTAAATGGAGGATAATGATCTGGTGGTGTTGATGTTTGCTGCAGCTCCACCAGCACAGGAGGCTGACCAGAGCTCAGACTCACCACGGCTCCGAGGAGGAGAAGAAGAGGAGGAAGATCCTGGCCAGAAAGGTAGAGGAGCCGGTCTCACCACTAAATCACCACAGACACATGGAGAGCGGACAACCACTGTTAACTAAAGACCTATGGAATCTGTGGTTTAGTGTTGCTATGCTAAATATTAAAGAATAGAAAGTAGCAGAAAGTAATGACAGATGTACTTCAACAAAGGAAAATAAGGAACAAACAGAAACTTTCCTGTTTTTAAACAACCTTCGTGGCCGATTGAGACAAAGATGTTGGAGTTAATGAAGTCGTACAAAGACAACGTGACTGTCTCCGTTAACTTCAGACATTTATTCAGGTTTCTACCGGCTGTAACTCTGCTGTGACTCACACTCAGGGAATGTGTTGTCAGTGTCTCGTATTTCTAAACGTGACCAGGAACTGCAGTTTAATCTCCACTGAACACAGTTCAGCTGGTTGAAACAACGAGGAAATCAATGAGCAGGAAACTAGAACCAGTGGAGTTCAGTGATGATATAGTTCACTGGAAAAGATGAGACAGAATATTCAGTTTAAAAAGAAGTGAAGTAATGTAATACCTGTCTGTCTCTATCCTGTCTGTCTGTATCTGTCCCTGTCTATCTGTCCCTGTCTATCTGTGTCTGTCTGTATCTGTCCCTGTCTATCTGTCCCTGTCTATCTGTCCCTGTCTATCTGTGTCTGTCTGTCTATCTGTCTATCTGTCTGTCTGTATCTGTCTATCTGTCCCTGTCTATCTGTGTCTGTCTGTCTGTATCGGTCTATCTGTCTGTCTGTATCTGTCTGTCTGTCTCTGTCTGTCTGTCTCTTTACAGAAATCCAGACAGTCTGCTTATGAAAATGAAGAAGACGTTTCTCTTAGAAACAACAATAACTCTGGTAGGTAAACAACAAACAAACATAACCTGGTAGTTAGTTAGTTAGTTAGTTAGTTAGTTAAATCAGTTAGTTTGTTAAATCAGTTAGTTAGTTAGTTAGTTAGTTAGTTAAGTCAGTCAGTTAGTTAGTTAGTTAGTTAGTTAAATCAGTCAGTCAGTCAGTTAGTTAGTTAGTTAGTTAGTTAGATCAGTCAGTCAGTTAGTTAGTTAGTTAGTTAAATCAGTCAGTCAGTTAGTCAGTCAGTTAGTTAGTTAGTTAGTTAGATCAGTCAGTCAGTTAGTTAGTTAGTTAGTTAGTTAGTTAGTTAGTTAAATCAGTCAGTCAGTTAGTCAGTCAGTTAGTTAGTTAGTTAGTTAGTTAGTTAGTTAGTTAAATCAGTCAGTTAGTTAGTTAGTTAGTTAGTTAGTTAAATCAGTCAGTCAGTTAGTCAGTCAGTTAGTTAGTTAGTTAGTTAGTTAGTTAGTTAGTTAGTTAGTTAGTTAAATCAGTCAGTTAGTTAGTTAGTTAGTTAGTTAGTTAAATCAGTCAGTCAGTTAGTCAGTCAGTTAGTTAGTTAGTTAGTTAGTTAGTTAGTTAGTTAGTTAGTTAGTTAAATCAGTCAGTCAGTTAGTTAGTTAGTTAGTTAGTTAGTTAGTTAGTTAGTTAGTTAGTTAAATCAGTCAGTTAGTTAGTTAGTTAGTTAGTTAGTTAGTTAAATCAGTCAGTCAGTCAGTTAGTTAGATAGTTAGATAGTTAGATAGTTAGATAGTTAGTTAGTTAGTTAGATAGTTAGATAGTTAGTTAGTTAGTTAGTTAGATAGTTAGATAGTTAGTTAGTTAGTTAGTTAAATCAGTCAGTCAGTTAGTTAGTTAGTTAGTTACTTAAATCAGTTAGTTAGTTAAATCAGTTAGTTAGTTAGTTAGTTAGTTAGTTAGCCAGCTACAAAGTCTTTTATGCTAACCATATTTAATATAGCTAAAGCTAATAATTGAGTAGCTAGATACACAATACAGAAAAAACTGTTAACAATAACTAATTAATGAGCCAATCACCCACTCAGGTAGATTGTGTTGACTAGTCCCTATTTATTCCCTATTTATTCCCTATTTATTCCCCATTTATTCCCTATTTATTCCCCATTTATTCCCTATTTATTCTCTATTTATTCTCTATTTATTCCCCATTTATTCCCTATTTATTCCCCATTTATTCCCTATTTATTCCCTATTTATTCCCCATTTATTCCCCATTTATTCCCCATTTATTCCCTATTTATTCCCTATTTATTCCCTATTTATTCCCCATTTATTCCCTATTTATTCCCTATTTATTCCCCATTTATTCCCTATTTATTCTCTATTTATTCCCTATTTATTCTCTATTTATTCGCTATTTATTCCCCATTTATTCCCTATTTATTCCCCATTTATTCCCTATTTATTCCCTATTTATTTCCTGTTTATTCCCTATTTATTCTCCATTTATTCCCTATTTATTCCCTATTTATTCTCTATTTATTCTCTATTTATTCCCCATTTATTCCCTGTTTATTCTCTATTTATTCCCTATTTATTCCCCATTTATTCTCTATTTATTCCCCATTTATTCTCTATTTATTCCCTATTTATTCCCCATTTATTCCCTGTTTATTCCCTATTTATTCCCCATTTATTCCCTATTTATTCCCTATTTATTCCCTGTTTATTCCCTATTTATTCCCTGTTTATTCCCTATTTATTCCCCATTTATTCCCTATTTATTCCCTGTTTATTCCCTATTTATTCCCTATTTATTCTCTATTTATTCTCTATTTATTCCCTATTTATTCTCTATTTATTCCCTATTTATTCCCTGTTTATTCCCTGTTTATTCCCTATTTATTCCCCATTTATTCCCTCTCTATTCCCCGTCTATGTGTTTTATATATCTGAGGCTGATATTTTACCATCAGACCAGATATTGATAGATTTTGTTGTGTTTTCAGGTTCTGGAGCTAGTTCCCCTCCCACCTGTCCCTCCTCCCCCACCCCCCCATCCACCACAGGTAAGTCTACCTGTCTGAGGAGTGGAGCGCCCCCCTGTGGTGGCTCAGCATGCTGCTGTTAACATACTGTTAGAACTGTTAGGTCTAGACCAGGGGTCACCAGTCCTGGTCCTGGAGGTCTGGTGTGGGTCCAGGTTTTA